>WOGN01004049.1:0-11755 GCA_015342105.1 Leptinotarsa texana
AGAATTTCTGAGATTCCAAATAACGTAGGAGACCACATTTCAACTGTTACCGTCTCCTTTCTCTACAAAAAAGTCACGTCGAATTCAATCCGCAGAAACGCAATAAACTCATCAAGAAATTCCTGAAATGAGCCCACTTCGATTCGTCAGCATCAAAGAAAAAATACATCGGGCTAATACGGCGGTCCCCATTCCGCCCCAATTCCATCCGACCACCAGTGCGTCGATAAAATTCCGACCTGCCAATCTAATCCTCATCGAGCCTCCCATCGCCTTACATTATCTCAATCTCGAAATTCGAGATACCAATCTGAATAAATCCGCGAAAGACAAAAACAATTCCGTTCCATTAATTTCGAGAATATAATCGCCTTTTGAAGAAGAATGCGTGACGTTCTTGCGGATCGAAGGCAGTTCGTCGGAATACATAAATAATCTTGAAACCAATTATTGGGTAATTGGCTCTTGAATATTAGGTGTTGGCAAGATATTCGGTAGGGGTGTGAAATACTTGTGAGTCACATTCCTCTGTTCTTTTTACACGCTTTATACACAGTATAAAGTATTTCTTTGAGAGAAGATCATAGGTTGTTCTGAAATTTTTATCTCTATTGGAAAAACTATTACTTTATGCTAACATCGCCATGTTCCACCTCAAAATCACACTTTTTTCAACAAAAAGGTCAAATTTCTTGGTCTTTCAACGTCATCTCAAAATCCACCACCTGTTTGAAGGGAAAAATAAACTGCTTCAAATGGAGAGCAATATCAACCTTATCTGAACACATAGTGTTTGTTTGAATTCAATACTGTATCCCTTCAAATAACAAGAGTTTTGTGAATCTAAATACAAAACTTCATTATGGTACTCATTGGCGAAGTCAAATTGAGAGCTACTCAAACTCAACCAACAAGCGCCACTTCGTAATGAATGCGAATATACAGAAATTCTAAATAAACAATTAACGGAGATGGTATGACGAAAAGAGAATAAGAAATGAAATAATTGATGAATATCCCACACGAGTTGATATATCAAAAATTGATCTGTTGTTTATTCATTAATGATTTTGTCCAGTGAGCATCCAATTGACTTTACCATCATACAGATACTTTTTTGTTAGAATTTCCTGATATTGAATGTCTTCAGTTGCTCAGGTAATGATTTGTAAAGTTCCACAGCATTGAAAATAAATTATCATTGCAGCAGCGTGTTTCAAACTGAACTGGCTGATATCTCAATCATCACTAGAGAAATTACCAGGAAAAGAATTCCTGGTAATAATCTGCACTGATAGTAGGCAAACCCTGTTAGCCTTGAATGGACAACGTGTTACCTCAGGGCTAGTACTAGAGTGCCACCAAGATTTGGCCATAGTCTCGGTAGATAATAACATCCGTAGGTTGGTTGAAGGGCACGACAGGAGTAAAGGTGATCGCATTGCCAACTCTTCAGCCAAGAAAGCGGTTGGACTAAGAAATTTAGGACCCAGTGACACCTAGGGCCTGGTGACTTCGACAATTGCAGAACTAGCTGAACGCCACATCCATGGGATGGAGTCAAAGGATGCAGTCCTGCCAAGGAAGCGATCCTGGGACCATGGGCGACCCTGGGAAGCTGGCGCCAAGAAATATCTGGCGATGACTAGGAAAAGCCGACGCTTAACAGTAGGATTTCTGACTGACATCAGGCATGTCTTATGCGAGTGTCCGGAATTATCGTCAATGAGAGAGTGTGTGTTCGGCCAGTCTTGGCATACACCTGCCGATATAAAGGATATGTCGCCTTTCTGAAAACGACAAGATGGACGATGACCTAGGAGGACAACTCCTCGGGAGGATGTACAATTTATGAACGAACCGACCCAGATGATAATCATGCTGTTTTTCATACTGAACCAGCGAAAGTTTTCAAAGGCTTCAGAAATTTGATCATTACTCACGAATTCCTTGAATTAAACAACAAAAATTTTGAATGCCTTGAATCCCGATAAATTTGAGATTTTACTGAAGTATCTGATATCTATAAATTTTGTACATCTAATATGATTGTAATGTGATTCAAACTGTACTACAGAGCTAATACTTATTGTAGATGCGGTTATATTGAATAATAAAAATAAAGAAAAATTAAGAACTTTGAACTTTTTGAATTCTTCTTTTTTTTTTTGTAAATCATATATGGAGTAAAGTGGCTCAGCACCAAACTATCACAAAGCATTTTTTTAGAGATCGACTGGAAATGAAACGATTCCAGTATAACAGTGTCAATGACATATATTCATTGAATTTTCAACGTGATCAGTCCATCTAAGGTTGGTGAGAAGCATCACCTCCAAGTTTTTAGATATTTCGAGAGAAATCAAATAGTTTGACCTAGTTCTAAGTGTTAATTGTTTTCTGCAAATTCACGATTCTTTTGCAATCCTTCATTGTTTCATCAGGATCAACTTTCAAATCATGTTCACTCGATAAATAATTGATCAAAGCTGGATCAGCGATGGAAAGTTTTTATGTCTCAGCATTCTCATCGATTTCAAAAATCATATATGACTGTATTTCATCAGCATAATGTTGTATTTTACAATTCTTGATAGACGAGATTATGTCAGTAGTGTAACTGATGAACAAAAAGGTCACAAATGGAACCCTGTCATACTCTAGTTGGAATATTTTTTGAGGTATATCAACAAAACAACTAGATAAGAAATATAGCAGCGCTATTATAACCGAAATATATGGGTATCATGCAAATCAGCTCATGATTGATCTATTAAATCATTCATACTCCAACAATATCTTGTGTATCAGTAGCAAAAGCTATAACTGTACTGGCGCTCTGTCTAAAATTAACGAAATACGGTTGATTGAATTGCTTTCATGGTACCGATCTATTGGTGAATACCGTAAATCCCTAATTATCTTCTTCTGATAGTAAGACAATTATCTCTTCTATTTCAGTACCTAGTGCAGAAATCCTGATGAAGATCTGGAAAAGATGGAGCGTTAACATGGTTGAAAAAGCTTGTGTATAGTGAAGCATTCAGATACAAAACTTCACATATTGAAGAAAAGAGAATTGAAACTTTCTAAGTTTTTACCACTTTCATTTGTAACTAACGTTACTGCAGTTTCATCCTATAGGGACATTTTCAAACTTATACATTGAAATTTAGAATGTATAATATATATAATGTATAACATGGACGAAACTGCAATAACGTTAGTTACAAATGAAAGTGGTAAAAACATAGAAAGTTTAAATTCTCTTTGCTTCATTTCTACTATAACTTGCTATCAAAAAATTTAAGGAAAACTTCTATCAAACCATTGAAAAAAAAGTGGGAAAAATCTTTCGACCAATATACAATTCATGAATTTTTACATTTAGTTGAAAGTTGATGTACATTTGTGTATGTACATTTAAGTGAAAACTCATATAAAGTGTATATTTTGTAATTTTATAGTGATGAATATTGCATAGAAATCTGTTTAGAATCTGTTCAAAATCTGTTTTTCCGTTAATCAGCTGCCGCCCCCATACGAACGACAACTCTCAGAAGTTGAGAAACTTGTGCGAGCTAAGGACTAACGAGGTCTTACCTTTTAACGTGTGATTCCTAACACGGTGCATAATTTGTATGGATGAAATATTTCCATCTATTCGTTCATTAACGAACCTAACATATTTGTCATAGTAAAAAAGCTAAGGAATTAAATTGAATTGAATTGACGCTCAGTTGGTTGGTGAAAAATACGTCAAAAAGAGTATTGTAGTTCTGGTGATTGAAATAAATTTAACAACATGTTAACAACAATAATTTAACACATTCTTGAATATAATGATAATATAATGTATGTTAATTACCTGTCGTACCCTCACAAACGACAACCCTCGGAAGTCGAAACTTGTGCGAGGTGAGGACTCAGGAGGTCTTACCTTTTAACGTGTGATTCCTAGCACGTGTGAATTTAACGCGTGATTCTTGAGAGTAAAAGAAAAATAAATGTAACCAAGAGGCTACATGATTGTTCTGAATAAAATAGTGTGGAGATAAATGCAATCACTTGTTTTTCATAAACAAATTACAGGTATATAACGAATAATACATGCTTTGAAATAAAATACAATGAAACACAATGACATACAGTTAAATACAATAGAATACAATAGACTACTTTTTTATTTCAATCAACCATTCGATACTATCATAGTATTAAAATATGATCTTGGATTTTGCAGTAAAAATTTTTTTAGATGCGATTTAAATGTTCTTCTGTTGAGAATAGATTTTATGCTTCCAGGGATGAAGTTATACATTTTAATGCCAATAGAAGTAGCTTCTCTGACCAGAAGATGTGCTTGTGAAAACAAAATTTTTTGTCGGATTTGCCGGGAAAATATTTTGGGAGAAAGTTTTCAAATGAGCCACCTTGTGAATAATTTAAATGACCAGTTACTTGTCGAAAATTAATAACACTATTAACTAAATAATTTACGAATCCTAACAACATATATTCAATTTTCAATACAACACTACTTTTGTTAGTTGTACGGGAGTCCATATAATGATAGTTCACCAATTGAAATGAGAAAATATTCTCTTCTAGTTTCTAGAATTTGAGCCTTTTACACCGCCAACTGCTGTAAGTAACTGGAGAAACAGAAAATTACTTCAATGAAATTAATCATACGTGCCTAATCCGGCTATAAATTTCATCCCGAAGTTTTGTGACATAGAAACCAGCCGACTCAATAGAAATACTTACCAATGAAGGATTTATGGAGACCATTTTAGCACTCATAGATTCTCATTCATAAATAAGTCATTGAGTATATTCCGGATGAAGTGCAAATGATTACCTTCAGTTTAATTTTTCTTTTATGAAGTGAAATAATTGCGATACAGGGGGTTCAATAATGATTATGATATTTGTTTCTCCACAAGATATATAAAATGTATAGAAATAGTCAATAGACAATTAAAACAGAACAGTCATTTGAGAATAAAGATATATAAAAGTCAACATAAAAATACATATACACATACCTACACTTGCACTTTCATACATATGTGATATAACTAGCTAGTGAAATATTCTTCCAACGAAAAGAAACAATTTTCAGTCAGGAATTGTTTGGGAGAGCTACTGAATTTTTTGAAATATTTGGCTTCTTTTATACTTTCAGGTGACTGTAAATAGACATGCACATTATTGTAGGTACATTGTCAGAGACCCTATATTTTGTGAAAGGAATGTGGCTTGTATTTACGGAGTGAAAATCTCTCGTCAAAATCAATTTTTGTCTATTTTTCAAAATAAAGACGGACCATTCATAAATATAGACCGACATGAGTGTCAAAATTCTAGCTATCATTCTCACTATTCTCTTTTATATAGAAAACTATTTTTTGACAAAGTGAAGTTTCCCCACAAACATATTCCATACCTAATTCGAGACACAACCTGTGCATGGTACATAGTCACTATCTGAGGTATTTGAAGTATATGTTAGAGATTCCTCAACATGAAACATACAAAATTCAATCTCTTTATGAACTTTCTATAGTGACCTTTCCAGCTTCTGAGAGAATCGTATTTTCTTTGATAGCGATGAAATCGTATAATTTAGGTTTTATGAGCGTTCAAATACAGAAAATTTGTATTGCACAAGTCCTACATCAGTTCTAGAGACTTTTCTGTATCTTTCTGCATATTAAATCCATTTTTTGTGAAATTATCAATGATGTGTTTCCTACACACATTGCTACATAAACACTTTTCAAGAATTCATCCTGATCTTTAGAGTACAGTATGAATAAATAGGTCCTAGTATCGATCCTTGTGGTACACTGCTGATTGCTTCACTCTTTGAATTGACGAAACCAACCCTTCGAATTGGATATTTTGAATACATATGTACTGATGAAGATGTTTGGAAAAGGAAGAAATCCATTTCAATGTAATCCGTAATTTCGATGTTAGGAGAATGTTAACTGGAAATAAAATGAAGGATATAAAGAATGTCGAAAAATCGTGTGTCTCTGTTAGTTGTGTTCTTTACCTTTATAATATATTTTTACAACAGTCTGACTACATATGAATTGTGATCATAGAACTCTTCATCTGACTTCTACTCTTTGTTTCAGGTTGCTATCAAAATAATGGACGTGAACCAGATAAAAGAAGACTATGTTATCCGCAACCTGTGTCGAGAAGCTAAGATAATGTCAAAATTGAATCACCCCTGTATAGTTGCGTTGTTCCAAACCATGCAGGTATGAACAAAAGTTGCTTACTTTTCCTCTACGGTTGTCAAAGATTGAGAAGGCCTTGCAATAATGTCAAGAATAAAAATGACTACTCGTTTCTACTAATCACCAAAAACAAAATAAAAAAACAGAATCAATGTTTCAAATACTTGACTCGATTGATTCACACTTTCAAATGTAACACGTTCTAGTAGTGCTAAAACCCATTTCTCTATGGCGAAAGCTAATTTGCAATTGTGGAATTGGTATAAACATTCAAGAAAATACTTCTGTGGTTTGTCGTTCTTCGAGAAAAGGTTCTACCCGTTTGACGAAGAACCACAAATCAATTCATATATTCCTGATTTATCCAATGCTCAGTTTGGTCTTCATTCCATTGAATTTGCTTCAAGTCTAAGTCTTTTCATTTCAAATAACGGGCAATATTATTGGTGGGTTCACCATAGTATGTTAATATTGTATGACTTGATATCTCTCTTTCTGGTTATTTGTTACTGACGCCATTCAACTATTCCTGACCGATGCTCTTGAGAAGGTTTTTTTGATAAAAATTCAGCAATTTTGAAACTAATTTCTCTGCCATATGCTTCATGCCCGTAATTTTCAACAAAATTGCATGATCTGTGCCAACCTTTATGCCATCATCTTCAGCAACTTTCCTGATAGCCATGAACATATGTTTGACATGAGAATACCCACAAAAAGTCGCTAATTGAATATATGTATTTTAGTCCAGTCATTTTAGGGGTTTCGCCTAGGAAAATGGACATATCCAGCCGTATATACTTTTTATTTTGCCATCATAAAAGTATTTTCGAAATTGACATATGATTCGATGTCCGTAACTTCTAAAATTGAGGGGTCAAAAGTCAAAAAACCCGACTTTTTGCACTTTTTTTTCCAATATCTCGTTTCCAATGGGTTATATGCTGATTGTATTTGTAATCAATATTGTAGAAAATTGAATTTTCTACAACTTTTGTTTCAACATTTTTTCATACGTTGAATCATTTTTGAGGGCAGCGCGAGCGCAGATTAAATATTATTTGGAATCGACTGGTTGTCCGGATCGAAATCAGCTCGTTCAAGGTATATAAATTATTACCTAATGAATAATTATAAATAATTCAAATTTTTTATCACATACATTATATTTAAATATTTTTTTCATTAATTAATAATTTTTAATTATCAATTCATTTAATAACACTTACCTGCCCGTGTAGTTATAAATTTGTAGGGGGAAATATATGTTACATTATAATTTAAATCTAATTATGGTAAATATTATTTAGTAATTAAAAATGAATAGAAAAGAAATGAAATTTCAAATAATATTTTTTAATTGAAAAATCTCATTCGATACATTTGTGAATGCCAAAATTTAAAAAAACCGATAAAATAATCAAAAGAATAATGAGTTTTAGTTTCAATTTTCTTCTTTTCCACCGCCGTCGTCTTCTCGCAGCTGTAAAAAATTATTATCTTCATTATCAGCTTCACCCAGATTCGTTTCCAATTCTTCCATGATTTCTGGATCAAAGGCCCTATTTTCGTTAACATTGGTCTTATATGTATCTATTTATTTTAAGTTTTCACAACAGTTTTATTAACTTTTCATTGAAGTCTAATCAATAATGAGGTTGTAGTAACTAATTGCCACTTTTGACTAGCAAATATCAAATCATTTCAGAATCATAGTCTTAGATTACACGTAATTCACACCATGCTTACAAACTAAAAAGTCCCATGTTTAATCAATTTAGCAAACATATCAACTGAAAATAACATATACTTTTGCAAATTATAAATTTAAATTTACATACTTTGATAACGAAACAAAATATATCTTGAAACTTATTCTCACGGAGATCCTTTGTTTCGTTAGTACTTAGCTCAGTCCTTTCCGAATACAGTTCCAATTGCTCTAGTGTCAGCATTTTTTTCCTTTTGTTTCTGACGGAAATTTTTCAAAATCATCTTTGTGAGTAGTCTTGTAATAGATCAGAAATAGTTTATTCTTTCGTAAACTTCAGTAATTTAATATTATTCCAGTTACACGTTGTTTCTTGATCTGCATTTTATGAGAAGTTGTAGCCCCATTGAACTTTAAGATTTTTTAAATCAAAAAAATGAAAATCAAGTTCGCGAACAAGAATTGAGGATTCATTCTTCTTAGCACTTCTCATCAAGGTGAAATATTATTGAGGAATGTATATGGGACCAGACTATTTTTCGCTTCTTTCTCTATTAAGCTATGCACGCTGTATTTCGTACTGCCTGTTGGACATTGCTTCACAGAATGACGATAAAAAATTGCGCGTATCACTGACGTTTTCGCGATCTGTTCACTTCTCCTCTCGGGATAAATTTTTCTCTTTCAAATGGTTGTCATATTTTCCTTGAATATTTAGTCTGTTAGTTTCTGTACATTTTTTTTGGCTTGAAAGAGCCAATATCAAACTCAGTAGCAAATATCACGTAGAACTTGTTAAACTTATCGTAAGTCTTATCATTTTGAATTTAGAATAAAGGAAATACTTTTGTCTAGTTTCTACTGTGTTTATTTATTCGTTACGACTGGTTTCGGCTTATAAGGCCATTTTCAAGTAACTACCACAAATAACTTATGCTAGCATATTTATTACCTTCTTTATGGTCTTCCTGATTCAGATATAGAATATTTGGAAACATGTTTTTCACAACAAAGGATACTGATTTGATGTTATTACTGTTGTTATTATTTGCCAGCTAATCAGCCAGGTCTATGAAATTCATCACGGTATTTGTTGCTGTAAATTTTGTTACCTCTCTGAACTTAGAATTCAAGAATTTTGACAACTTACTTGTTGGAGCCTCAATGTAGGACACGACTGGTCTGGTGGGGTTGCCTTCTTTATGAAGTTCAATCAAACCGTACATCTCTGGAGGTTGAGGATTCATACTAATTGTTTTCTTAACATCCCAGGGAGTGGGGAACAGAATTTTTGCTTTTTTCGAAGACTTTTTGTCTTCGTCGGAGAATGATTTCGTGGGGTCTTTCTTCAAGAGGGTAATATCCAGTGTGTCAACAGTGTTCTGCATGTTTGCATAGTACACAACTTCTGGTATTTCTATGCATACAACATTGTTACCTTTGTCTGCCTCTGTGGAAATATGCATAGAAGAAGGGGAGTACCATCCAAAAATGCAGTCATGAAGGAACTATACCTAAATCAGGAAAAACATAAAGAATGTAAAAAATATGATAGCAAAAGTTATTCAGGAAAGCTCTCAGAAAATATAAAGAACTATTTTTCAAAACTCAACATAAGCACATCATTCTCTAATAAGAATATTTTAGGAAACATGTTATCCAACGCAAAACCCAAAAGGGAAAATTGGAAAAAATCGGGCATATACAGACTAGAATGTGTGGAATGCCCGGCAGCTTATATAGGTCAGACAGACAGAAACTTCGACATAAGATACCAAGAACATGTATTATCAGGTGAAAAATCAGTCATATAAGGACATCTAAAAGAAACAAACCATACAATATATACATATATGTAACAAAGGAAGGGAGATGAATTTATTGAAAACGTTGGAAATAAATAAATTGTACAAGGACCCCAAGTTCATATTGCTCAACGACCAACTAGATCTATGCAGCTCGCCCCTTTTGAATGTAGGAATGTAGGATCCATCCAATAGTTGGCAATCGTGACATATTTTAATATTGGTAACGTGTTAGGTCAGGTACTTAGAGCAGATACCTGTCTACAGGTATCCGGTCGTAACGAATAAATAAAAACAGTAGAAACTAGACAAAAGTATTTTCTTTATTTTTTATCCAACATGAATTTCTACAAAATAAATAAGTCATCAATCGAACAAGAAACTTATCATTTTGCTTTTGATTATCAACATAATCGATGTACTCTCGTGTTGTCTGTGCTCTTAAATAATGATACTCTATCCGGGGAATAGAATCAATGTGGTCTCTCATATCTTGAATAATATTTGTGTCAACTTCAATGTGTCTGTAATGTTTACCTCTCAAGGCTGTCTGCACTGAACTTTCAGTGTCTCTCTCTCTTGCTTCAAACGGTGCGAATTATGCGAGAAGAAATGTCTTGAGTTTTCGAAAAAAAAAGTTTTGTAACTAACCGTTTCTCATTAGTTGGAGTTAAATAGAATGCGTGCTCGAATTTTCTTGGATTCTCAGCACTGGAGTAACGATATGGAGCTATTGCGGCCATACTTGAATTGATAAAGGAGCGCTGTAGATCAATTTCATTCAAATACCAGATTTTTTTAGAAGACTTGTTCTCTGCTCTTTGAGAACACGGTGGTTTCATGGAGCGTGCTTTGATTTGACGTTTTGATTAAGAAATAGAAGTGTATGCTTGTCCACTATTTCTTGCAATTTTAGCGGACGTCTGCTTCTATTTCATGGTATCCCTTCTCCTTTTCCGGCTGTTGGAAAAACAATTGCTATCTTGATTGGGGTTTTTGTCGCATAGTGCACTACTGCTTCTGGAACCCTTCTTCTCTGGCACAATAAACGTCGGATCGCTATCGCTTAGGTCACATCGTTTTCGCCGAAATATAATGATGAAATCTTGTATTTATCAATTAGAGTCGATTTTATTCTGTGGCGAGATCCAGATGAAATCTTCGATAATGATGGTGACATGTTATTTGTTTCAGGATTAATAATGGCTTTCTGTGACTGAGTTTTTTCAACGTGACCCTCGTAGCTATCATTGAATACTTCACCTACATCACAATCTAGGTGATATGTGTATGTAAGTCCTCATTTTGAAACGGAAGTGTTGGATTCATCATAATGATCACCATCAGAATTAGGTTGGTTTTCTTTATCGTAATTCCAGTCATTTGAAACATCGCTATTAAGTCATTCATCGAAAAGCTCCCGCTCCCCGTCTTTTTTTTTCATCAGTCTGCAATTGAGGAGGTGTTATTCTCATCAAACTAAACATCTTTTGAACACGTCTTGATGCTGTCATTTCAACTAGTAAACTTGTGAAGTAAAGTCTGAAACAAAACCAATTTATTGCACTAAAAATTATCGTTTGCATTTAGACTGTCTCTATAGTCGATCCTTCATCAATAAAGATCGTTATCATCACCCAATTGGTTTGTTAAAATACTTAGTACTTAAATTGGTACATAACGTACAAAACTTTTATATTAAGGGGACGTATTCCAAAAAATAGCCAACCAATCCTTCTTATTTTCACTATTGAACAGGCTCAATATTCAGAATAACAAAAATAATCAGTATGATTTCAGTCAAAAATAGACCTATTCGTATAAGTGCCGTTTGTCTTTAATTATTATTTTTCACTAAATAGACCCAATCTGTGAATAGTCACTGAACACTATAACATATTTTGTTCTATACAGACCTACTTCATTTTTCTTCACTTTACTACAAAAAAAAGTTGTTACTTACCTTCACATTATTTGCA
>WOGN01004050.1:0-14548 GCA_015342105.1 Leptinotarsa texana
TCGAAGGTTTCAATTACTCATTCTGGTATACTCAAAACATTTTTCTGATATAATCTGTATTTCTCGTAATTCTTTTGGAATTCTCCATCTATAACCCGGTTCTAATTCAAATCATGTACTCCACAATCTCTTCCAAATATTAGGTCTTGAACTAAGAAACTATTACTTTCTAAGCAATATCGAGATAATTTCGATAAAGATCTTTCGCTGTCGGATTATTGGTCGCGACGGCGAACTTGACTGCCCGTGGCCTGCCTGTCGCGCGAATGGTCGCCTCGTTTCCCTCTTCGTCGTTCGCACCGCCGATCCCCGTAGCCAAGCTGTTACCCCTTCGAGGAGGCGGTAGGGACAGGGTTGAAAATATGGTTCAAAGATGCCTACTATTTATGTTAACAACCTTTGGAATTCAAAAAGTCGAATTTGTATTGACTACTTTATACAAAAATTAGTATTCAAGGAATCTAAAGGGTGTGATAACGATATCACAGACGCAGTCAACGAATTCAACGATTTCTTGAATTTCTTTGGGAATTAATGACGCAAATAGCAATTAACATACCAATCGTGTGACACTGAATGTATATTATGTGATGTTTGAATCATAGTGACTTTCAGTGTCTAAATTAGTAGTGTCCATTAGTAGTTTGAGATGAAGAAATGAAGTTGTCGAAAAATATTCGGTATGAAAGTTATAGATATCAATATATTGGGCGTTTTTAATATATTCTCTAATATACAGGATACCCAGTAGAAAAATGGCAAATCAAAGGTATGCTTTTTAAGATGAAATTACATTAATTGCTTTCCATATCCGACTTTCATCAGAAAAGTACTTTGAAAAATCTAGCATTGCATGGGTACATGAAGTACGTGAAATGGATAAAGTCACTCGAAAGATTTATCGTATAATATTTCAACTAAAAACTTTTTTTCCAATACTGAGTGAATCGAAGCCGAAAAATATTTCTTTGATTTTTTTAAAGGAATACACCACAATTTATTTTACACTTTGGAGTGCAAGTGAGTTATAATAATAACAATGAATACTTGCTGAACAAATTCAGAACCCAGTTTTGTTTACAAAGTTATTGTTCTTAGAAGGTTTCAAATAAATATGTTTTTTTCATAGTTGAGTAGTAATTTGACTGAAATACTGGAGAATTCAATTTTGTCAAAATTTCTTTGAAAGAAACTTATTTTCTGGTACCATTCATTTCATGTTATTTCATAAATCATATCTGGACCCCAACTTTTTCGATACGATCGATCCCAATCAGTAAAACCTATGCGTGAAAATATGTACTTGGAAACTTTCAAACCAGATACATTTTGAAATCCGTGCTAGGGATCTCACGTTAGGATGTGAGACCTTCTTAATCCTTAGCTCGCACAAATTTCGACTTTTGAGGGTTTGTGTTTATAGGGGGGCGACATCTGATTAACGGAAAAACAGATTTTAAACAGATTAACCCTTATGGTTAACCTGTTTCACTCATTGTCCTCAAATGAAGTGATTTATCATCAGTGTTTTTTTAGTAAAGTGCTGGAGATTGAAAGATACCAAAACCTGTGTTTTGCTATATGTTATAGAGGAAGTGATGGCGGACCACCGTGTAGAAATAAATGAATTTGATGTATTCTTCTGAAACAAAGTTTCTTATTATGAAAAGTTTCCTCGTGGGATCTGAACCTTAAGGAAGTTTTGCATTAAATTCAATGAGGCTTACAGAAAAGATTGAATACGTTTTCCGCCTTAACTGAAATACAACTGATGATAGTTTAACCCACTTCAAAAAAGTTTGAAGTCGGACGAGATGATAGAAGAAGGATCATATCTCCAGTAGGAGCAGAAACTTTTTAACGTCAAAGCACGTTGAGTCCGATGCAGAGTATGCCAAATATGAAAATCAATTTCAAATTTATTCCGGAATCAATTAGAACCTATACAGATAGGTATAATTTTTTTTTAGATATCTGATCAATAGGCCACCCTCAACAATCTATTTTAATTGTTTTATGTATTGTATTTTTTTATTATTGATGTTGTTAATATTTAAAAAAGTGATACAAGTTATGAAATAACAAAAATTAATTGGCTCTTTGGGGCGACTTGATTGATTCCAGTGGTAAATTTGCTTATTCAGCTGCATGAAAACCCGGAAAAACCTGGAATCAATCAAATCTCCCCGGAGCGCCAATTAATTTTTGTCGTTGTTTCATAATTTCATAATTTGTATTACTTTCTTTTTTATAGTAATGTATATTATCTGTTTTAACATATCACATATTTTACTTTTTTCATTGCTTATTATTCTATTCCCCACGAAGACAAATAAAATTATAAATACTGCAAAGAAAAAGTACTATCAAGAACAAACTGAAAAAAAACGGTAATAACTCCAAAGGTTTACGAAAAACGATAAAAGGATGATCTGAAGTAGAAAAGAAAGTGTAATGAATGAAATGAAAAAATACAGGTCTTATACAGGAAAACTGAACAGATATAGCAATTGAATTTATTATTTATTACATAGGTAAAATACTGGCTGAGAAAATAATAGATAATAATCAATTACCCTGATTCTCAAAAAAAACTCCTGGTGCAATTCATTTTTCCTAGAAAAAACTACTCAGAGGTCTTCAAAATGATATTTGATTTAAAAAATAAAAAATCCCCAGGAAATCGAGTTCGGAAACATTCAGGTATTTCAATGTTTCCATACAGGAGGATCTGGCAAGTGCCTACCGGGAAACAAAACATTTCCAAGAAGGACATTTGGAGTATTACCCCTCATCAGTGCAGGACAGAATTAGCCAACGATGCAATGATGCTCGTCTTATTTCGTTGACGCTCCACCGCTAGTATAAAATGGTTTTTGAGATTGGAATCATCTAAGTGTAATAGAAGGGATGGAAATGACCTCAGGAAGCATTTGAAGGGAACCACAAAAAAATCACCACGAAGTTGAAACCTTGTCTTTCAAATATTTATGGGAATATGTCATTCTCTTCAAATTATGAGGAAACCATTGATTGTAAGCTTTATTTAATTTCTAGTCGATCTATTTTTCTTATAGTTCATTAAGAAAGTCTACTCAAGTTTCTTTTATATGAATAATTGAAAAAATATCGAACTTACACTTCATTCGACCGGCATGTTCATTGTAAAATAAGCTTTCACTAAAAGTGGCAATCGATTTTTACTTCACTTTCATATATTTAATTTTTCTTCTTCTTCTGTATCACAAATATTAAAGGTTGGAACTTATTTGGATTCAGTAATGCTATGTGTACAATATTGACACACGGAAAATTTTGAATGGACAGTGCCACAATTTTGACAAACCTATTAATTCCCCTATATCTCAAAACAAAGTTGGAGCAAGTTTGAACCAGTATAACGAAATGGTTGATTGAGTTTTGTGAGTGACCGAGGTTGATTCGATTACGGATTTGAGATGTCACCGTAGTATATGATGGGATCGTCGCTAAAAGATTCAATCGAGAATGATGGATTAGATTACTGTAAGGGTTACGTCTCTATAATCGATTAATTTCAATTTTATTTCAGAGTATGGTTATTCATTTTCTATTTTAAGTGCATCAGATTATAATTTATTGTATCGTTATGGTAACGAAACGGAACGGTTTATACCAACTTTGTATTTCAATGTTTTCCTCTCCATATCCTAAAACGAATTACTTCTATTCAAATGGCTTAACGCAGCTTGGGGTGGATTTATATTTATTTATAAACGGAAATACCCCTATTTCGATACGATATCATACATAAAAAAATTGATTACACAAACTGAAATTTCAACAGAAACGAGATGAAGCTGAAAACTAATTATAGAATCTACAACTGAACTGTATAAAGAACGGATAGAATCAAGGGAAAATCCAAATCAGCATCATCTGCTTCTCTTATCATTTTTGAGACTGGAATAAAAAAGTTGTAATTTTTCTGGAAGATTGTTTTATTTTCCCTTCTTCGAATATGTTCACAAGTAAATGTCGTTCAAAAGTTATTTACAACATTGGAGTAACAATGTTGTTTTGCTTCAAGCAGCATGTGATTGTATTTTTTTTGCTCAGCTCAACCTGCTTCAATATCAGGTATTGATGTTGATTTTCTGTATAGATTTCACTTAAGGAGTTTCATAAATCAAGTTCAGTCTGTTCAATTTGTTGAGAGTAACTTGTTTTATTCATATACATCTTCAACTTTGTTTATTCGCTACAATTCGTTGGGGATACAGAAGTTTACTGCGTATTATCCGAACCGGCAATACAAGAAATGAAAACTTTGTTAAGCGAAGTGTCCGAATGAGTTTAACTCAATGTGCTACACAAGTTAGGAATATCATTATCACAATTCCTGCGAATGAGATTCGGTCACGTATAAGATAAAACAGTGACGTTCTAGAAAGTTTCGAGTCCCAGTTTGGTTCATATGACGTTTCCAAACGATTAACCACTCAATGTCAGAAATGTTATGAATACACAACAGTTATTCTGCCTGAACATGACTATGAAAGTTATTCGAAAACAAATTAAAACGGAACCAATTGAACATGATATCGGAGGCAGAGAAATTACATTACCAACATGTTGAACATTGGTAGGTCAAAGGAACTGACATATCTTGGCTCATAAGTTTGGCAAATAGTACCGGAAAACACTCATTTAATTGTGTGAAAGCTATTTTCTGGATTATTTGGGAGTGACACTACACAAAATACTATTATATCTAAATTCTTTCGCCCAAGAAGAGGCTGCAAAAAGAGCTTCAATTGAATTGTTACCGAAAAAATCGCCTTAGCAGTACGACATCGCATATTCTAATTTTCTTAGCTGGTGTAGACCTTCGAAGGAAATTTCAGAGAAACCTTCTTCTCAGCCTATCTAGAAAGTAAATCAAAAATATGGAACTCGTCAACTTTCTGGAGCAAGTTTTCAATGATAAAGATGAGAGCGCTCGTTAAAAATGGTGTTAATACAAGCAAATATTTCAAGGTAATAGCATTCTTAAAGCGGAAAAATGAAAGTTACATGCCCAAAAAATCAAAAACTCTTTCGTTTCAACAAGTCCAGAGGTTTATAAATCAAGCGCCAGATGAAAAATATTTGATGATAAAAGTTGCTACTATTTTTGGAATATATGGAGCCTGCCGGCGTGGCGTGAAGGGCTGTGCCATTTATAATAGGAGACATTAAATTAATGGATAAATCATTGATTGTTCAAATTCCAAATACAAAAACGAAAATAGGTCGCTATTTTTGCAGTGTTGGAAAAAACATTGACTATTTTGATAAATACGTTGCATTACGCCCTCCTGTTATCAATCATCAACGTTTTTTCTGAAATACTCAAATTATAAATGCAGTGCCAACCCAGTTTGTATAAACACGTTTGGAAAATGCACTCTACAATTGCTTAGGGTCTGAACCTCCCAGAACCAAAGGTACATCGATCAATCTATTTCTTATAAAAACGCTATTGCTGAAAAAGTAATCCTAACAGCTAGATCCAGCGTAACAGCATCGTCCTCTTCACTTCAAGAATTAAATGTTAATGCCTATGAAATGGCTTATTCAGATAGTTCAAATATATTAAAAGAATCTTCAACAATGCAAGGTATTAATATTAGCAGTTGTTCTAATTGTACTTTTCATCTTAATGTTCATAAATAATTATAATAATGTAATTAATGTATACATAAATCCATTTGTAACAGAACTTAATTGTATCATTGTTCATAATAAAACTTCCTTGAAAATTGAATAATTATGTTTCGTTTATTGCTATTTGTCGAAAAAAATCGTGTTAAAAATACTTTCAACACTATAAATATTTTTCATGCGCTACTTTGTTAACATCATCTTTTAATACTCTTGACAACCATTAAAAATGCCACTTTTAATGACAGTTATACAAAAATAAAATTGTCTTCGTCATTTCCGAATTTTCGGTGACAATTTATCATAATTGGTTGAATTATAGTCTTTTTTATTAAGGCCCTGAAAATTGGTTCGATAGGTTGAAAGAAAAAAGAATATGCCATATTCAAGTTTCTCCATTGTACCGTATATTTTTTCAAAAGGGGTTCATTTTTTCAGGTGCCAATTCATATTTCTTCATATTTTCAATGCTTTTTAAGTATTTTCTATAATGAACTTCAAATAGGTCAACAGCAGCAATTCATTACATATATTTTGATAAAGCTGAAGAAGAGATAATACCCATTGAAACATCTGAAACGAGCAGAAGGTATAATTGTTATGGAATTTTAAATAACCTGAATCCACAAAAATCCGAATTGACTACCTTCCACTTCTAGACATTTTTATATGCGATTTTTCGTATTATTGTCCGCCATAAAAAGTAATCCAAAATATTGATATCTGGTTATTTTGCAGGTCATATTATTGTTTCATTATTTGCAAAACATCTGTTGTTGAATGCGACATCCAGAAGCTGATCAACCTCTCCCGTAAAATGGGGACAAGTCCTATCATGTTGAGACCAAATTTCATTCAACCTACCTAAATATCTTGAAAGTATTCAGTGAAGGTGATCCTTGAGAACTGGGAATAACGTTCGCTATTGCTAGTCTCCGGAAAAATGAATGACCCACAAATGTTATTTTTAAAATTCCTGTCCATTGATTGAATCCAAATTGCACTAGGGCGAACTTGTGAAACAGCTTTCATCAGTCCGAATATTTTTCTTCCAGAAATTCCCATCTTTTATGATTTTTCTCAACAATCAGAGGCATACATTTCTTCTCCTCTCAGAATCTCCTAGATATAACTCATGAATTGATTTAATTTTATGTATTTGTAAATATAATTCCCAAAAGTGCGAATTTTATTAAAACGAAGTTTATTAAAACTTGAAAAAAAATACTGTTTCGAGAATATTTTCTTCTATTTCAGCTGGAATCATGATGTTTGCGAAGCTTACTGAGTGTTTAAAATTTGCTGAGGTTTTGTCTAATTTATCAAACCAAGTTATACGAGTCTTTCGAAATGAATTTCCAAATACCGTTGAATTGCAGTGTAATTATTACAATGGTTTTCGTAATAAATTTTCATAGTGTATCGTTTTTCGTCAGTAGAACATATAATTTCATGACATGAATAATGAATTAATAATAATAATATAGAAGTGTTAAGAAGATGATGAATTATTTGAATTGAAAGGGTTATATTTTTTAGGAGTGATTA
This sequence comes from Leptinotarsa texana, assembly GCA_015342105.1. Classification (NCBI taxonomy): domain Eukaryota; kingdom Metazoa; phylum Arthropoda; class Insecta; order Coleoptera; family Chrysomelidae; genus Leptinotarsa; species Leptinotarsa texana. The sequence continues at coordinate 7,234 of WOGN01004050.1, forward strand.
ATTTTTGGGAAAGATAGTTTTTGGCTTTCTACTACTCCACCTTGATTAAAAAAAAAGGAAGAGGGAAAGACTTTTTTTTTCTTTCGTATAATTCAATCTTTATATGAAAGTAGCTGTTTTAGGAGTACTATCTTTCAGTTTGTGTCTGAAAGTTACTTCTTTGTATGATCTACACATCCATGTATAGAGTTACTTCCTTCCTTTCTTTGGAAGATTCCCTCATCCTTCTTTTTTTGTATCAAGATGGTGTAGCAGAAAGCCAAAAACTTTCTTTCCCAAAAATTAATCACTCCTAAAAAATATAACCCCTTCAATTCTAGAAAAGGATGGTTCTGCATTTTTCAAACTGGATAATGGAAATCAGTTGTTAAAATTTCATCAATTTGAAAAATATAAAATTTGCAGTAAACGAAAATAACCTATATTTTTGTTGTATTGTTTTCTAAAATAATTCAAAATGATAGCTGAATATAGCTTTTGGGATTATTTATTCTACACAATTATTCAGAGTAAGTTTCACAAATTTCAAGCTTGGTTTTGTTATCGAGGTTTCTGTAGACAGAAACCCCATTTTTTTAATTATATGATCGAAGTTCCTTGGTAGGGGAACCATCACCGAGCATGCCGAAGTGATGAACATATTTTGTGCCATTTTTGATTGTATTGGTGCAAATTCCTTTCGATGTTGAATGTAAACAATTGATCTTTCGATTTAATAAATCAAATGCACTTCACGATAAGCTCCTTCTCATTATAACTTTATCAGTAGAACAGATCAATTAACTCACTAAATACCCAATAATATACCAATTCATCAATTCTTATTAATTTAAGGGAATACATTATTATCCACCTTTTAATATTCCTTAACCAAAAAAATATCATTGCGACTACATAGCGTCTACCATTTTGAGGGAATCAACTCGAGGTATGTTATTCCCATTGCTTCCTCATTTGTATTCTGTTAGATACTCCGTATTCCATTCCATTCCAAATATAGCCCACGGCCACCTGCCTACTACTAACAATATACGGAAACAAACCACAAAACCTCAATTAAAAAGATGTAATGAATTGTGAGCGGGACACCGTTCCATTAGGTAGAATGTAAAATATAATGTTTTAAAATGCCGAAGCAAGTTAATGCAAATTAGCGATTCAGCGTGATGAAGCAGACAAAGAAATCCTTTTAACAAAATATCGCTTCTCAACTCATCATTTTCTGATCCTAATTTTTCATGGTTTTTATGTAAAAGCTATACATTTCACGTAAGGGGTTCAACACTGCATTTTATATATAAAAATTTGTAAATTATCCGTATTGCAGGTATACGGAAAGGTTGATTTTTAGTCATCTACTAATGAAACTAACTTTCAGTTAGTGAAACGCTCGTCAAGCTAGAGTATTTTTGTTCTGATTGGGAAACTTCATTTCATTACATGACAAAGGTAACAAGAGAAATCATTTCATATATCCACCTAGAAAAATTGTGTCTTTATTTCATTCCAGAAGTGTTTGTGAGATCTTAATAAATACATTCCTTTGTACTGGATTCTCATGCAGAAGCAAGAAGTACATCATATCGTGCAAATCACTGAATTCATCAAGAAATTTTACTGTATCCGAATGAAATTCGAATGCAAAAATGTACTTATAAAATTTGTCAGTAACACTTTTGAAATTTATGTCAATATATTCAACAACGATAAAAATGAAATAAAAATAACAATAAATATTAATTGGCGCTCCGGGGCGACTTCATTGATTACAGTGGCGCATTTGCTTTTTCAGCTGCAGGAAAACCCGGAAAAACCTGCAGCACCACATTATCTGAAGATCTTAATCTAACAATGTCGTCTCTCTTATAAAACAAAATGTAGGGTGTCTCCAGAGGCTCCAATAAATTCAATGCATCGCCAGAACACTTCGTGACACGACTATCGGCAAACTTGAATCAGTCCGTTTCGTCTTTGACCAAGGCGTAATAATGACCAAATTCAACGCCAGATCCACAGTGTACAATGACTGCATGAATAGTATAATAGTGGTTTGCTAGGTTGAAATGTTCATCTATTTCGAACTTTCCAAAGTGTTTCTTGCTTCCGTTAGAGGTTGAGTCTTATTTGAAAATCATCAGTGTTATTATTAGATTGACTGGTGTCTCAGCTATACTTGTTTCCTTATAACAGTTAGTTAGTTTGTCGCATGTTTGACAATACAGTCGATAATCACCTGTTAAAAATTCCATTTTCAGATGATTTACCAATAATCTTTGCTCGGACTGGTTATTAGTCATATATATTGTTTTAATAAAATATAGTTTGAAAAATATATTTAACAACGAAAAATAATATATGTATTTTGGATTAGAAAGTTCTAGAATATCGATGAAGTTACGTAAAAAATGTGTATTTTTCCTTTTGAATTTAATGAATTCACTTATACTCAACAGAGAAAATTATTGTTTTCGAAATGGTTAGAAGGAAAGCAAAACAACTACTATTTGGAATATTTCAAATACTTACCTTTTATACAATAAAATGATTTGTTGATAAACAAGATGCTTCTCTTAGTTGACTATGTTCCAATCAATGAATTCAAAATTTTCTAATTTTGTATCAGATAATTTCAAAAAACCTGCCTCAATCTGGGGATTTAATAATAGATTAGTTGTTGATTTGCGAAATTATTACTAATAAGTAATTGTTAAGCTAAACATCCTCTACAGAGTATCCTGTTGACGATCAATAAATATTGAATTAGAACACTATAAATAATTATAGTGAATAGACAACAATAAATCCGGTCTATGTTATTTTCTAAAAGATCTAAACAGTGAAATTGTCACCATTCGAAAGTCTTCTATTACTAATAATGTGTTCTAAAAGGTAATTGTTTTTTTTTTCTTGAAGTGGCAGTTATGAAAACAATACATTTTTTATGTTTTTTATGTATTTATATTGAAAAGTAATCTAACAAGAACCTTAAAACACGATACATTTTCTCATTAACATTCATTAACAGAGTTGAACCAGCTTTTAATTGTGGCAGTCCAACCAATACATTGATTTCAACATTAGTATTCCCTGAAACATCTATAAATATTTTTCCGTTTCAGTTTTGTTGATGCGAAGTTGTAGATACTAAACGAATTCTCTTCAAATTCTCCATATAAGATGAACGTCAAAACATACTCATTACAAAAAAAGCATAATTTACACTGAAAATAGAGCACAGAAATACTGTAAGGTGAGAACACGTTAAAGTAGTACCAAAGAAAATCATTCACGTTATCAAATATTGAAAAAAACGTCTGTTTTTGTAGTTCCAGTTGAATACAATATTGTTAATGTTAATTAATGAGGTGAAACATTAAGAAAAGATAAGCAATTTCTTAGAAATGATTGAAAATCATTTACAAGATAGACAATTCATTGTCAAATACGATGGAAATACGTCTGGGAAATGTTTGGCCAATTCGGATGTTCCTCAAGGTTCGAATTTAGGACCACTTCTATTCATACTTCTCATTAACGATTCACTCTCATATCTTCAATTTTAAGATTGCTTACTTTTTGCTGGCGATTTGAATCTATTCAAACAAGTGAAAACAGTTAGAGATTGTATGGGGCTCCAGAAGGATATTGATTCTAATATGGAATAGAGTCAGAAGTCTACTTCAATTTGAAAAAATATTCGGTGCTCTCAATAACTCAAAGAACCAATTATTTTTACGTAGGAAATTAATGTAGAGATCCTAGAAAGAAAAACAGGAGTGAAAGATCTTGGAGTAACTTATAATTCACAATTCTCATTTTTTAGTTATATGAAAAAAATGTAAAATCTGCCAATAGAATTCTGGGTTTTGTTATCAGGCGGGCATGATGCTTTTCGAGTATACACACGATTAAGCTACTGTATTATTCTTCAGCCATTATTATTATATTATATTATACTATATTATATTATTATATTATATATATTATATTATATTATATTATACTATATTATTCTTGAAGCCTCTGGAGACACCCTACATTTTATTTTATAAGAGAGAGGACATTGTTAGATCAAGATCTTCAGATGATGTGGTGCTGCAGGTTTTTCCGGGTTTTCCTGCAGCTGAAAAAGCAAATGCGCCACTAGAATCAATCAAGCCAATCAAGGTCCAGAGTAAATTACTTTATATTTTATACTTTCACCTGATTATAATATCATAAGAACATATATGTTGAGATCGGAATTTAAAATAGTATCTTTGGAACAACGAAGGAACTTAAGCTGTATGATATTTCTGCACAAAATAGTAAATAATAAAATTAACTCTTCAGAAATTCTTGATGCGATTCCAGTCAACATTCCTCCTCATCGTACACATTCTACCCTCATGTTCAATATATCAAGAATAGGGAATCCAGCAAGAGCACCACTGGGATACATTCTCAAAATAGCTAATAATTTCAGCACTTTGATTGATTTAGACTGGACCTCACCCCCAGCGCTTTATTGTAAGAATGTTTTAGACTGCATACTGAATACAAGTATTTGAGACTGATTGTCCATCTCCATAATTCTGGACTCAGTTCATCCCCTACAATTCTGGGCATTGATTAATAGGTAGTAGGTATAATATAGACAATATTTATGTACATAATTGTAATTCAACTCATTTATCCAAGTAGGCTGAAATAGCCTATTTGGGTAATAAATAAATAAATTAATCAATTTATTGTCGGTTAAAAAGTAGCTGAAATGAGATTTCAGAATGCCAAGACTTCTAGCAAAGTCAGTTATTTGTGGCAATATTCATTACAACAGCTTCTGTATGTTCACATCGCTCTGTATAGCCTCAGAGACTGCTTATTACTTATCATTCTGTAAGTAGGATTCTGGATATTTCCTTTCATTAAATATTTATTGATTTTTTTACATTGACAATTTAGTAGTAACTACGTTACAACATCAATGTATATCATTTGTGTATGTGTGCTGTTCAAAAAATAAAGTTATTATTAAAATTTCGTAGGCTGCATACATTCGATTATACTACAATTCCAAAATAGTAGGCACTAAATTCTTAGCTGAAGTTTTTGCCTTAATTTGTCTTTTGCAGTGGCGTACAGAAAGTATACTAAGCAGATAAGGAAAAATGTAAAAATATACAGGGTGTTTATTAAACATTGGACAGAAATTTGAAGGACTATTCTAAGGATAATTTGTCGTTTGATGATTTTTGATATGACGCATTGTTGCGAAGATACGGAGCGACAAAGAATTTCGACAATAACAATTTATTACAAAAAATTACATGTAATGTTTCTTAACCTACAAGAACTGTTGACAATGACTGCCCCCGATTGGATGCAACAATCCAATCTTCTCATCATCGACTCCCGAACTCTTTCAAAAACACCAGGATCGTTTCTGATTGCGTAACCCCCAACAATCATCCGGTTTACCAAAGCTTCTACATCTTCCATTGGAATAGTATAAATCAATGACTTTAGGTGGTCCCTATTACTTGGTAAGTCCAGTGTAATCCAAATGTGGAATATTGATGCTTCAAATTGCATTTTGAAGTCCAAATTAGCGATAGCATTCAATTAGATATACTCATCACGTAGATCGGAAAAAATGCAGTAAGAAGCTGGGTGGTCTGTTTATAATCTCTAGATTGAATAACGTCACGAAACAATGAAGCCATTTCCAAATTTTCACAACAATCTAGAATAAGCATTGAATAAAATATTCAGAAATCGTAAACAATGTCCACCTCAGATGGAATGACTAAACAGATATAAGAAACTGAGATGTGTTTCGAATAAACTTCGATAACTTTACCTTGTATAAAGTTGTATAACTGATGTGGAAGAATTTCCATTATACTTTTATTATTCATATGATTTATAAAACTCAACTCTCCCAGCATTATAAATAGTCTTCAGCTACATTTTCTCTGTTGCTCAGCGGTTTAGATATTTTAGGAACTTCGTTGTTCTCTTTTATATGAAAAAACAAGCTCGACATACTATATTTCACTCGTGTAAACAAGCATCGAATTCATAATCAAAAAAGATATATTTCAGGCAAGTTTTCAGTGGAGATAACCGATATCTCGTTACCTTGAAAAATAGAGATGAAATTTCCACATTTTAAAAAACGTAGAAAATGTTAATAATTTAATTGAATTAGGTAAACATGTGATATTCACATTTTCCATTTATTTTTTTGACAAAATCCGTTTGGCGTAGAAGGAAAGAATGTTAAAAAATTATTCAAATTTTGAAAATCCCATTGTTGAATAACAATTCAATTTTATCTCACTGGAAAAGTGTAAGAATCATGACAATGTGCCAAGACGTCATTGAAATCTTATGAAAATCACCAATTATGAAGCATTAGTGATTAAATATATTTTTTCAAACACAATCAGTTGTTAAAGTATCAACACCAGATTCAATTCGAAATTTGCATTGAATTCGATAACTTTCAGAAACTTCTGAATTTTTCACGTCTTTCTTAACCACTTCTTTCTTAACCACTTCTTTTTAAGGACAAAAATACCATATATAAATGATTTTAACTCAAAAACAAACCGTCTTTATCTAAAAGCAGATTTTATCGATGTATATAGGATAACCGCAGCAGACTGGTCAACAAATTGTACGACTTCTCTTGAAGAAAATGATGCACTGTTAAGTCTACCTTAAATTCAAGAACTATTGCACTATTCGCATCCAAATTTGGGATCAAAGTGTTTTCAAACTTTTCCTCCGCAATGCACAATGATTAGTCGCGATCCTTTGTTTGCAGGCATGTTAGACGTACACATTCTCGAACCATCAGTCCACCCTTTCGTAAGTGTGTTGTGGGTGTCATACCAAGTTTCGTCCCATTAAAATATTTGCCGATGTCCTTGTCTTTATTTAGTAATTTGTTCTAAGTATCTGTTATGCAATTTCACTGTTCTTCTGTTTTCCATAACTGCTTGACGTTTGTTTCTTATTTGAAAACTGAATCCTAGTTTCTTTATCCAAGAGTTTTGTGCTCACGTTATGGCTAGAAGTATTAAATTTCTTCCTTATAATTTCAATTGTAGGTATCTCATTACTTTTGTAACAGTCGTATATTGTTTTTTTTTCAATGATTTTATCAGATGAACATCTAAAGGTTTTGGTAATCCTGTATCGCATCGCGTCTTGCGTTCATAAGGATTGTTTTTGACTGTTTTATGTACAGTTGAGAAAGGAATTTAGGTCAAATCTGATGTTGCTTGTAATAGTTTGTTTCCCTCGAAATCAAACTTGAGATGTA
>WOGN01004051.1:0-14546 GCA_015342105.1 Leptinotarsa texana
GTTTTTGGGCTGCAGTTCAATTTTCATGGTACTATTCAAAGGATCTTCTTCTATCGCATCAAGTGTAGCTTCTTCTAGTTCAGACGTTGCTACAGTTTCTGCTTTTCTACCACTTACATTTCTATTGAAACTCGCAGAAACATAATTTTGCATGTAGCATCCTGAATGTTTCAACAAATGGAATGTTCAGATATCTGTCTTGGCAAATTCTCCGTGATTCTTTCACATTTCCATTTATTAATCCATGAATGAAGTGCATGTCAGTCATTTCAGCGTTAGTGAAATTACTCATGATGGAATCATTGCTAATTGACAACTGTGACTTTCACTGATATGACAACATCGTCACTGTCAGCTGTCACTATAGCGAATTCCAATCAAGTCGGTGTTAGAATATTTATGATATTTTATAAATACCGTTTTTTAAAACTTCATCTCCTTGTATCCCAGAAACGAAGCACCTCCGTACATATGTTCATAGGAACTTTTTTTAAATAACCTAATGAATGACCCTCTGAAGTTTCGTATCGTAGACAGGTAACACAGTGAAGGAATTATAGAGGGTAATTATGGTAATTTACTGTTGGGATGGTGAGCAATCCAATTGTTTTAATCAAATTTCGAGCTTTCATTTGTGAGAACCCACACAAAAAAGTTTGTTGCTTATTGGCGTTGTAGTTGAATTGCAATAAATAATCATTTTTATGAAGGAGAATCCATATGGTCATTCATTGAAGCTGTTGAAACTGATTTTATATAAATATTTCATTAACAGAATCCATCATGAGTAATTCAATAAATTAGATACTACAGCATAACTAGTCAGGAGCATTTCAACAAAAACTGCTTTTTTTTTTATTTTATCTGAACACCAAACCGTTATTTTCTCGATACTCGTGGGACTTTCATGGATGAAGTAAGTTTAAACATTTTTTCTGACACTAAATCTACAGAGAGGATGGATGTCGAACTCTCGACTCAAACTGACGTTTCTGTAAATTGAGATCACAAGCGAGTCTATTGAGGAGATGGATGCCTAGCTTACAACTCCAACTGATCTCCCTGCAAATTTAGATCAGTAGCGAGAGCTTCTCAACTCTCCTACTCCTGATCCAATAACTGAACCTAAAAAAAAGTTTGGTGGTGAAGCCAGGAAACGATCGAGTTGCCTCCTCAAGAGCGAGGCACCTTATGAAACCGTTTGAACCAAATTCTTGAGCGGCGTCTCAGGTGGAGAAACAAATCCCCCATGAGCAGGATAGCAAATGTTTGCGCTCAAATGATGACTCCCAAAACCAGAGGCGAAAAAGCGCTGCACGGTTGAATTTGAAGCATCGTCTGAAGAATCCATCCACTCGTGCTGGCAAAACGTTAGGATACAGTTCCAAATCACGACGACCTTTGAAGCCGAATGGAGCTCTTAACAATGAAAATTTCGGCAAAAACCTTTATATGGGAAAGTTGTCGAGGGTATCGAGATGGGAATCTGGTACCTTGACTATCCGACTACCGCATTAACGATGAAATAGCAGAACACATACTTTGTGCCTGCCCCGCTGGGGACCAAATCAGGTTTTTAGAGTTTAGCAGAGGCGTACTTTTATCATCTGATCTGAAAGACTACTCATCATACAAATTGATTAGTTTCATTAAGAAGCTGGGTTTATTTGGTTGAGTGTGAATAGGTGTGAGCCACAATAAACCTTTGCGAGTTGCCGTGAAGGGTCGAATAGACCCATCCACTTTGGAAGTAACCGAACCTAACGTGTTTCGATCACCAAGATGATCAATTGGTGATCAAAACACGTGTCGAGGTGTTACAATAACGGTTTGGTGCTGGAATGAAACTCCAGTAATATTTATTACAACACCAAAGATTCAGAACAGTGCATCGCAAGTGAAATAATACTAAGTAAATAAATTAGCTAATTAGGATTGTACACAGTCATTTCTCTGGAGTCGAATACTATGCTTTTTCTATCATTTGACTGAAAGCTATATTTCTTTGAAGGTGGAGGTGGTTGACAATGTTTCATGGTAAAAATGAATAGTTCGGACTTCTACTGTCTGATGTCATAACCCAAAGGCGATTGTGGACACTAACAATCAAAAGGTCGTCAAGTAATTTGGCTTGAAATCTTGTAATTTCAATTTTTGTTTCATTTCGATTGTTGTTTGATTTGATTGTTTTGATTGTATGTATAGCCCATGGAATATATAGCCCATTTCGATGAGGTAATACTCAATTTCCATTTCTATTGAAAAACATTGGGGTAACACCTCTGCTTGCAGACTTGAAGACTTTAAGGTTAACTTAATGTATTTTATATACAGTTTTAATCAATTTTCGTTATGAGGTGACAGTAAACGATCTTTTTTATTATTCCAAATGAAATATTCGAATGAACCCATCGAAACTTCATTGAAGAAATCTCGACAATTAGAATTGCCTTTTTTTCAATCGAATTCGAAAAGCATTTTTGTTCTCTTCATTTCAGAGCAGAGGAAAAATCAGTCACCCGGTATGCAGATATTTAAATTCTAGAAATTATGTATGAATGAATTGGAAGGAATATATTTTTGAAAGAGAATAATTTTTGGGAAGAAAAGGTTTTGGCTTCTACTTCCTTATCTGGATACAAAGAAATGTGAAAATCTTCAAAGGAAAATGAGAAAATCTGTTCAAGAAAATGAAACTCTATACAAGAATGTGTAGATAATGCAAAGAATCAAGTTTTAGACACAAACTGAAAAAAAAGCTCTCTAAAAACATTGAATTACACGAAATAAAATCACTTTCGTAATATATACTTTTATATAAATACTGAATTATATAAAAAACTTTTCTGTCTTCAGTTTGCATTCCCAAGTATCCGTCATGGAATTGAATCAGATATCATTCACAGGATTCCTACACAATATAGTAAAAGAAAGAAGTAAAATTTCAATGAACTGATGAACTTTGTAGTAGATCATCAAGAAAAATGTGAAATGAAACTTTCTATGTTTTTTCATCACTTTTATTCCTGTTATAGGTGTTTTCAATGTGTCCCTTTCGTTTACGCAGAAATTTTATCAAGTACTTTTCTTGGTTATTTACATTTTGTCTTCAATCAAGGACCGCCTGCCCGGTTCTGACGGTACCCAACAGGCTGATCCTTACATTGAAATTGAAATATATAAATATATATAAATATTTTGAAATCTGACATATTTAAAAAATGTTATGCCTCTAATTTCTGTTCGTTTTGTTCCAGTTTCTATATAATGTTATTGTCCTGGTGCAGGTAATTATCAGGTGCAGGTATTATCTGCCGAAAGCCTGGCAGATAATAAATATTCTTCTTTGTAACAGCACTACCAATCTAACTGCAATGCACCACAAAATACTTTGATTTACATTGAAGCCAGTCACTCATTCTTCTTCCATATATAATTGGTATTTTGACAATTCATTCTGATTTTATTCATTTCTTCATAGATTTCGAATCATATGAGACATTGGGAGTCCGAACTGGTAAGATCAACTATGAAACATTGTCAATCACTTTCAAATAAAAGTGATTAGTCCTTTTATCTATATGCTTTCAGAAATCGTTTTCGAATGAAAGTTTCCATTTTTAACAACTGTTTCGACTTTTACGTATCTCTATTATCGAGTATCAGATCTGTCAATATTTTCAATAGGAGTTCAATGTGAAAATTTCACCTTTCACGGACTGAGTAGATATTTACATGATTTATCAAAATGTACTTACCATTTTCTTGCAACAATTCGAATGTGGCTTTATTTTTCTCAGGATTTTGAATGCTCACAAGTTCCATCGACTGCATCTCACAAAGTGTTTCTGCTTCATCACGAGTAACCTGAAAACATTTCGAATTTTTGGAAAAAATGTTTGTTGAATGATAAACAATATTTACTTTCTCAGTTCCTAGAAATAAATTTCCGGTCGATATTGATCCACCTGCAAATTTTAAAAATCTATCAGTCAAGTGAGACCTGCTTTTGAAAACAAAGATGTCATCTATGTCATAGGGCTTGGCTTCATACTTCATACTTCTTTCTACAGTTTTCATTTCAAAAAGTGACTAGATATTACCAGAACCTATATATCTGAGCAAATTTTCAAATCATTATGGGATAAATTCATCAATTTGCTGCGTTTGGTATTATTCAGAAGTATATGCAGTACAAACGTCTAGAAATTCACAAACGCGAATTTCAGATCACAAGGAAAATAGAAATTGAAAAACAAAAATCCAACCCAAAACAAAAATCCAAAAATGAATTCCCTATTGAACGACTAGCAAGACATCAAGCACTCATATAACCAATTGTTTTTATGAAATTCTGAGAACACTAACCAACAAATAAGAAAAGAAAATTGCGTCTAATATTATGTTGGCTGTACATGAGAGTTTAAAGCATTCTAACTGCGATTTGAGTCATAGTTATTTTATTTTATACAGAATATTTCACATATTATAGGGAAATATAAGATCATAACAAGAAAAAGAATTATATATTGAAGATAACAGACTTTATTTATAATACACATGAAAAAACATTCAAATGAAGTCTTTTGTGCATAACCTTTTTGCAATTGTTGACTCTCATTTGAAGGTTTCATCGTTTTTCCTCATTAGGAACCAACAATTATCCCCCATCACTGCTGTATCCCATCTGCCTTGGTAACGATGGCTCATTGTCAGTATGTCTTGGTGGAACCTTTCCCCTTATTCGTCACTGACAGTACCCAAATATTCTAAAAAAAAACAAATGGGAGTGCAAAAAATGGATTTTGAGAGTTATGCTACTTCCCATTCTGCAGTAGTTTTCAAGTAGTTCCTCTACAAGTATTTCGTAATTTTTTACTTTCTTGTTCCCTAAAAACTCCGAAACAATTCTTTTTGAAGAACTTCACGCAGCTAATTCAACAATACTTCATTATTTATCAAACTGTTGATCACTATGTAGTTTTTTAATTTATGATCCAACAAATATACCTTGAGCTTTGTATCACCTAATTTTGGAAAAACGTGTTTGAGATATTCAAAGGCATCACTTCCTTTATCTGATGCTTTCACAAAAATTTTCATTAACCCCAGTTTAATGTGTAATGTAGGTAAGAAAACGTTTTTGGGATTAACAAGAGGTATATTTTTCTGGTTAGCTTGACCTGGAATATATTTATCTCTTGGAGGACATTCTTTTACTTGATAATGGCCCAGTGTTTTCCTACTGTTCCAAAGGCAAAAAAAATAGCAAAACTTCGTAAATTCCCCCTGAAGACCTAGTAATAGTCCTATGACTTTTAGGTCATTACATATTTGCCACTTTTACGTGACTGCACTTATTGCATTTAGAATAAGTGACAATTAGCTCATGGTTACGGTTCCTAAATATTGTAACTTTTGTTTAGGGGCCAGAATTCCATTGTTGTAATCTAGACCCTAATGGTTCAGCATTCTCTTTGGACAAGTGGAGGAAAAGGGGAAAAGCAAATTTGCAATGTCGTGTTCATTAAATTTTTATGAAAAAAATCATAACTCAATAATATCACGTGTTAGGAAATGTTTACTATCAGTTTCGCATTTAGAGACCAAAAATTAACAAAGAACCGCCTTTGGCATTACAGTCGTAAATTGGCTTTAAACTAGTGGAATCATTATTATCAACCACTACTCATTTAAAATTTACCTAACCAAGAATAAATATTGTATTGGAACAATTTTCCATAAAATGCATGGTACTATATAGGCTGGAAAATCTTGGGCCTAACACATAGATGGCGCTAGTCTCTTTGCATTCACCGCTTTCTCAGTTACTATTTACATTTAAAAGAAAGTTGTTGAAATTTCATTATATTCTACTTATAAGTTTGTGAGTTATTGTGCTAAGAGTGATACTACTTCTGTTTTTTGCAAAGCAATGGAACAGGAACAATTTCAAATCATCTAAGAACAATTTGTTCAGGCCAGTCTCAACTCCCTACACTGTAGGTTAATGGACTGACACCTATCAGAAAACAACTATTCCCCTGGCTAATAATACGAAGGGCGTTGGATTATATCCGACAGGTATCAGTGCAGGATTCTTCACAGAAGTTATTCCTGCATATGTTGTTGGCGATACAACTGACGCAATAGATTTTCAATCATTGGAATACACTTGCACTGAAAATGTAAATAATTGAAAATCTATTGCGGCAGTTGTATCATCAACAGCATATGCAGGAATAAGTTCTGTGAAGGATCCTGCACTGACACCTGTCGAATATAATCCAACGCCCTTCATTGTATTAACCAGGGGAGTAGTTGTTTTCCGATAGGTGTCAGTCCATTAACCTACTGTGCAGGAAGTTGAGACTGGCCTGAACAAATTATTCTTAGATGATTTGATTTATAGCCAGTCTTCAAGTATGCCCACTGACTATATGTGAAACAACAATTTCGTGTTTTGATTTTACACTGCCTCTTGATGGGAAAAATACCGTTTAGGCGAGGCAATGGCTTGAAAAGTTTATAAGGTCTCTGCTTCATCGGAAACATTGGTTTGCTGACTCAAACTTAATGGTAGAGATACCGATGTTAGTGAACACAGTGGACGTCCAAATGAGGTAGTAACACTAGAAAACATACAAAAATCCATGAATTGGTTCTGAATCATCAAAAAGTGAAGTTGCATGAGTTAGCTTAAATTGTAAAGATATCGAAAGAACGTGCTGGCTTTATATGAGAAAGCTCTGTTTGAAGTGGGTGCCGCGCGAGCTCCCTGTTGATCAAAAACAAGAACGTCTTGATGATTATGTACAGTGTTTGGCCATGTTTAAACATAATAAATTGGAATTTTTGCATCGATATGTGACAATGAATCCATCATTTCACTTTGGAATCAAAACGATCGTCATCTGAGTGGAATGCAACTGGCGAACATCGTCAAAGTGCCCAAAAGCACAACGATCGGCTTGAAACGTTATGTCCTCGGTATTTTGGGATGTTCGTGGTGTATTATTCATCGAATATCTTGAGAAGGAAAATACCATCAACAGTGAATATCATTTGCCAAACCCCAATGCTATGCACATGTCCTGTAGTTATAAGGTGAACAACATGAAATATCTTGGTGTATATGTAGATCAACATCTACGATGGGACGAACATGTAGACCAGACCGTCAAAAGACATAGTAAATTATTTTATTGATTCTGCCAATTGAAAAATCTCAATAATAAAAAGCTACTAACAATAACTCACTCGCAGAATCAGTTCTGGGATATTGCATTATAATATGGGGTGGCGTCAGCAAAAGCCTGTTACATAATTTATAGGTAATGCAAAATACTATCCTGAAAATCATTTTTAATCGTAAAATAAGATACTTTACTGTATCATAGACTTATTTGATGTGAGAAAATTATAAACTTATCACTGCATATTATTGATGCATAATAACCCCATCCCCAATATAAATGATAATTATGAAACCCGAGCCAAACTTCATCAGAAAACGAATATCCCTCGCTGTAGATTAACTTGCACTCAGATATTTATATCATATTCTGGCCCAAAACTAATAAACTTAGTTTCTTCAGACATTAGAGCAATCTACAATAAAAACAAATTCAAGTCAAAAGTGAAAGAAAATGTGAATGAAAACTATGGCATTTTGAAATCTCTCTATGAACTGGATTCCTAATCGAAGTTCTCTCTAGGCTATAGATATGAACTGCATCCTATTGTAGGTAATATCTTGAATTAGTTGAACAATCCAACGTCACCTTCTCTTCGACTATTACTGTCTCTTTACAGCAGTTTTACTTCCTTCCAACTATTTGTATCATTTGTATTTACATTATCAGTATGAGTGTTTGCTTTATTTTTGAAGGCCGAAATTGCAAAGAAACGACCCCATTTGTCAAAGAAAAAATGTTGTTTCATAAAGACAAAGGACTGTTTATCACAAGTTGATCAAAATAATGGCAAAACTACATAAATTGAATTTTGAATTGCTCCCACACCTACCGTACTCGCCAAATTTGGCTCCCTTAGCGCCTATTGGCTGTTCGCAAACCTAAAAAAAATACTCATCGGTGAGAAATTTCGTTCAAATGAAGAGGCTATTGCTGAAACTGAGGCCTATTTTGAGACAGAAGACAAATCGTTATACAAAAGTGGTATTGACATGTTATAGCGGTGCTGGAGTGAGCGTGTGTCACTTGATGGAGATTATGTTGGTGTATTAAGCCAATTTTGAACGAAAAAAACCCGCTTTTTTCAGTTTCGGGACTTTTAAGCCCAGGTTAGAATAGTTTAATGTCAAAGTTCAACTGAAGAAGCTACGTATTCAAGAAACACTTCATTGTGTGATTTTCGCTAAACAGTTGTACAAAAACGCAACACGTGCTTAGCCAAACAATGGCTTCTTCAGGCGTGTCTTCATCAATAAACTGAATCAACACTTTATTGTGAGAATTTCAATAAACAACTTACTCGTTTGAACCGTCTGAGAATGCTATAGTATATTGGAAATACATGTTGCGGTTTCGTAAACTGTTCAGTGTAAATCTCACAATAAAGTGATACTAAACTATGTTATGAATTTTCATGAAGTTCTGGCCGATTTCATTATCTAAAATTGTTTATTATCATGAATAGTATGAATAATCTTCATTAAGTAACGGACCGTGTATTCCTATTCCTATTCACCTTTGAACATTTATGAGGACCAAAGAAACTGAATGATTGACTGTCATCTCGATGGCGGACATGTTTTATTTTCTTTAGCAGATATTTCTTGCTTGCAAGATTTTTAGTAATTTATCATGCATATAACTCCGTAATAGACACAATGGTGTTTCAAAGTTTAAAGAAATATATTTTCCAAAAATATCTATCGGCAGATCGCTTTGCAAGTTGTGTGTAACACTTTTCTTCCTAGTTTCTAAAATTTGTTACAGCGATATTATAACTTGAAAGGGGTATATTTTCAGGAGAGAATAATTTTCGGGAAAGAATGGTTACTTCCTGACCTTTATACAAAAAAAGTGGAAATTTTTTAGAGAAAGAAACAAAGCAATTGATTTCAATATGAATTATACACAGATTATAAAACTTTAGAAGCTGGTAAGTTAACAAAATATGGTATGGTACTGAAAATATGTCTTGGATTACATATCAACATTTAATATATTTGATTGGTATCTTGATCATAGAAGAATTAGAAGTATAATAAACACTGTGTCCAAGATAAGAATGAACACCATGGGAATATCGGAAACAATAAGTGATACGGGATCGTTTGATTTAGAGAAATGTAAGGCATTTAAGTACCCAATAAGTTTTAATATTCGGAGTAGTTTCTGAAAAACTTGAAATTTGAGAATTCCGTTTATATTTTCTCCTAGCTTTATTTTCAAAGGGAATGTTAAAATAACAGCACTTTGCCATGGCCACTTTATGAAGACCATACGATGACATAGGCAGAACTTCTCTGCGACGTTTCATTTTTTAGGAAATATCATCAACTTTATATTTTTATATGGACCAAAACTAAATTATACCCTATATATGACTCCATTTATCATTGTGATAACAGAAACGTATGACACAGTATGATGTCATAACCATTTCTCGCGCAAAATGAAAAGTGATTACTCAACCTGCTTTTCTTCAATTTTAGATAGTAAGCGCCGATACATGAAGTAAATTGATTAGTCATATTTATAATAAATTTTAACTTACCACTTGCCTGAGCTTTTGCGTTGTTGAATACAAAGATGAGTCGCAATATCAAAAATTTAGTTTATAAAATGTAATCGTAATGTAATAATAAGTAGCTAATATGTACTATAGAAAATAAACAAAAACTCATAACTCATGTAGCCTTAAAAAGTGGCATGATAAAGTACTATTCGTTCTACATTCCCTTTAAAAATAAAGCTAGAAGAAAATAAGAACGAAATTCTCAAATGTCGGTTTTTCCCGGATATCTCCGAAACTACTCGGAATATTAAAATTTTCTAAATGTCATATTCTGTAGAGTAGGGAGGGTGAGTGTAAGCCCATGCACATAGGCCACATGTGACCCATTGTACATCCTCCCGAGGAATTGTCCTCCTAGGTCATCGTCTATCCTGTCCTTTCCAGGAAGGCGGATAGGTCGCTGGGAGATATCGGCAGGTGTAGGCCAAGACTTGCCGAACACACACTTTATTATTCACGATAACTCCGGACATTCGCATATGACATGCCTGACAGTCTCATCTTCCTGTTCACACATCCTGCATAGAGGTGTGTCCGCTAGCCCCATATTATGGAGGTGTTTCCTTAGTTGACAGTGTCTAGTCAGAAACCCTACTGTAAGGCGTAGATTTTTCCTGGTCATCCCCAGATATTTCTTCGGCGCCAGCTTCCCAGGGTCGCTCAAGGTGATCCTGGTAAGATTACATCGTTTGATTTCATTTCATCTCTTTAAGGATTGAGCATGGGTGTAACATTTGACAAGTTCCGCAATTGTCGAAGTCATCAGGCCGTGAGTGACACTGGGTCCTTAAATTTTTAGTCCAGCCGATTCCTTGGCTAAAGAATCGGCAATGCGATTACATTTACTCTTGTCGTGCCCTTTAACCCACCTCAGGATAATGTTATTATCTACCGAGACTTTGGCTAAATCTTGGTGGCACTCTAGCACTAGCCCTGAGGTAACACGCTGCCTGTTCAAGGTTAGTAGTGCTTGTCTGCTATCAGTGCAAATTGTTATATTTTTGCCAGAAATTCCTTTCTTGGTTATTTCTTTTGTGGCTATTGAGTTACCAGTCAGTTCTGTTTGGACCACGCTGGTAATCCTTCCCATTCCCCACTTAATTCTTAGGCTCAGTGATCTGGAGTAGACTACACCTCCTGAGCCTTCTTTGGTTTTTGAGCCGTCTGTATAAAATGTCATATTATTATGCACATAAATGCCCTACTTTTCTCTAATTCAATCGACCACGTATCACTTACCGTTTCCGATATATCCATGCTGTTCATTCTTACAACTCTATGTTCGAACTGGAGTGGAACGCAGCACACATAGCACTAGTAACGAGACTTGGGGACAAGGGAGATTATGACCTTGTCCTCGAGTCATGTAAGTACAAGTGATTCTTGAGAATGGCTCCAAAGCAGAAGCCGAAACGTCAAAACGATGAAAATCACAGACGCGGTTCAACCCGGATAACAGTATATCAAATTACTGACCGCGTAAACCTATCCGAACATTTTCACGGATTTTATTTCAAGAAGATTCTCACGGATACAGTATGATAAGCTGTTTTATCGGGTTTCCTGAATGAAAGAAACATACTTTCATAAGAATTCTCCAAAAGTTTTTAGATATCTCCGGTATATTCAGCAATGCTGAGAGGGTCTGATGATAATTTTCCAAGAAAGCTGGTGATTTCGTCAAAGTTTGAAGCGAAGGAAGCGGATTCTTCATGGAATAAACTTTTTGCCAGTGTTTCTACAGGAATCAATGGTTTCCAAGAGAAATGTTTTCTCAGTTTCTTGAATGTTCTCCTGCAAGAGTTGTGGTTACTTCTAAAATGGAACGCTTTTGCCATTCAATTGGATTGCATGTGGTTGCCTGATATCGAGAACGGAGTACTCTGATATATTCCAGTTTCAGGAATACTTTTTGACAATTATTTTGTTGATAGATTGTCTTTACATGATGCTGCAACATGAACGTCCTTTCAGCATTTGAAGCACGTGGATGTTATATTTTCATCTGGCCGCCTGTAGACTTGCCTGAGGATATTCGTGAACTTTTGCTCTGATATACCTGTCTTGATATCAGGTCCATACCAAGGTCTTTGAGTCATTAAAGAAGATTTGAGGATGAAATATTTATCGGTTGAAAGAATAATTCGAAGACATAAAATGCGTGACTATAAATTCAACGAAATTAGATCAATAAAGCCTCAAGACCCTGAACAGAGAACTGAATTTTTTGAAATATTGACACGAATTCAAGAAGATCCATGTTTTCAAAATACATTTATTCAGACTGATTAATCGAAATTTTCGAGAAAGGGGATTTTCGAAGGGAAAATTTGTTACCATTGGAACAGTATCGAATCTCTCAATATCTTCTGCATGTTAATAGAGAACAAATTGAGGTACGCGATAAACGAATCATTAATATTCAAAAGCTATCTGAGTATTCTGAAAAATACTGTAGAGAGCTTCATCGATAATCTGACACACAAAAAATATAAAAAATGTTGGTATCAACTAGACGAAGCAATAGAATCGAGACCAGAACTGAATAGACCTTTTGATGATCGATGGATATGGCGCTTGGGACCATGAAAGTGGCCACCGAGATGACCCAATCTCAATACATTCAATTTTTATTTGTAAAGAATGTTGTTTGAATAAAAATTTTACGAAATACTGTGTGTTCGAAAGATGAATTGTTTGAAAAAATTATCCAAACATTTGGAAATTTGGATCGTAATCGAATAAAATCTCTTACGACAAAAGTAGTCAATACCTGCATTTTTAAGTGCTAGAAAGTGATCGGTCAGCGATTCGAACATATTATGAAAAATTTTACATGCTTATTTTGCTTTTTCATAATTATTCATTTCAATATTTTCACTTTCAAGTTTCTTGTTTTTTTATTTATCAAACATATTGAAATTGATCTAAAATCTCATATATTTCTTGATGTTCATTAGCGGTAGATTTGAATACCATTTGTTGAATTCACTACATGTTCTGCTGATAATTTTATCACACTGTCCAAAAATAATAAATAAATTCATAAGTACTACGTTTGAATTGTTTCACCATTCATTAGCATTCATTAGAGATGAAGAATCATTTCTTACCAATGTTGGCTCCAAGAGTTTCCCTAAATACTAAAATAGAAAATAGAAACCATATGAATAACATATTTGAATTCTTCTAGCTGAACTGGTAATAAACATACACACACACACATGTTCAGCCATGACTATTTATATTGATGATATTGAACTTATTGTTATGCTAGAGAAAATTCATTATTCATGTAATTATCAAATATAGGTTCGTTTCAGAAAATTTTCAATTTTAGAATTTCTAATTGAACGAGTTTGAAGATAAAAATGGAATTAGTTGCTGTTGAGGACTTTCTGTTCATTTAGGTATTCATCATATTTTTATCGAAATTCGAAAGGTAACTGATGACATTGAAACACAATTTGCGAATACTCATGTAATTATTCGTTTCATCGGTATATTATTCAAAAACATCTCAAACTTGAAGGTTAACAGTAGATACGAGTGTGGGAAAATAAACGTCCAAGCGGATGCGAATGAAATAGTCATCTGGATTTTATTTTCTATTGTTCTTTTCAGATGCAATCCTAACGTTCTGTTCACGTCTTAGCAACGTTTCCTATCAAAAATCATCTATAAACAGCATGAAACAAAAGAAAACAAAACTTTACTATTTTCGGAAAGTCAAGAATATCATTATCAATAATTACTCCTCGAATTTCATCCTCGGTAACAACCTTATCTATTCTCCCAACATGGATAGTCTTGTTGTTTTTGAGTGAATAAGTATTCGGTACTTTGTCTTCTAGTTTGTTTTAGTGATTCAGCTTTGCTACAACCGTTTTGAACAGTTAGGATGACTTATTTATTTCCCCTCTTCCAGATTTGCTTGATTTCAGAACCCACTTTATTAGGCGTATGATTTTCATTCCATACATACCAATAAGGCAATAAGGCCTAATGCGAGCGAAGGGCGCCTTATTCATCTGCATTAAATGCATAATTATTCGAGAATTGGATAAGGATCAATGCTTTATTGCTTAACATTGTTTCGTTAATAAGCCGTTATTTATTGACGATGAAAAATGATTATTGTGGTTATCTCTTAGTGATAGATATGTACCATCAGAGACTTTTTTGTAGACCTTCTTAAGGGGTACAATATTGTAGTACATTATTTTGATCTATCTCCTAGGGTTCAGCCAGCGCAGCCTTTGCAGCGTAAGCGTAAAAGAATGTGTTTATTTACATCACATTAGAAACCTCCAAAATTATCAGTGTTTCCCTACTACATTATGCATGTTATACACATCAACCTTCCACTGAAATCACACTATCTGTTTAAAAACCCGCATCAAAATCCATAGGGTAGTTTTGCAGATCCAAGCATACGTAATAGGGACAGACATCGGAAATCGACTTTTTTATAGTATGAAATGATGTGGAATTTGATGGGCACAAATTTCAATACTATTTGTTCTCCATGATCACTGATTATAATATTCAGGCGAAAATTCATTAGAGTATTTTCCTTGTCATGAATGTAGTATTATGCTGTCAGTATCTTTTTCTTATCGCTGAGTTTGAACTTGTATTAGCATATCAACTTATAAATGGTTTTGCTTTTTTTATTTTCCATACAATGCTATTTTCCATATCTTAATTTTATTCGTTGGGAATATTCTTTATACACTACATAGTGGTTTGTTGATAAACACGGTTGATATTTCATT
>WOGN01004052.1:0-14546 GCA_015342105.1 Leptinotarsa texana
TTTAAACATACATAAGGACATATTGTAAAATAATAGAAAGGCCAATTGTAAAATTAATTTAGGGTGGTATACTTGTATGGGTGGTATTCCTGCATGGATTACCTGTATGATGTACCTGTATAGCTTAAATAGCTTTAGTTTTCTAGTTTTATCTTCCTCTTGAAGATGATTACTTGGTGATCAAAACACGTGTCGAGGTGTTGAAAATAACGATTTAGCGTTTGAAAAAAACTCCAGTTATATTCATTACTACACCAAAGGTTCCAAACAGTACATCATAAGTATATTGTACACTGATAAAAAAAATTACGTCATAGTGACAATCTAATAATTATTTTATTCCACGTTTTTGCTGAATGTCATTAATTTTATTCTGGTAATACGAATTGGTTTTGTGGAAAAACTTATTTTATAGAAAAAAATTATCCTTCTAAGACGCTTTATCGAAAACGCGGAAATTTAAGATGGATGATTTTGTGAATTTCCATTGTATTCACAATTAGTAGTTATTCTAAACACTTTCTGATGATGATTGATCTGAAAAATGTTTTATTGCAATTTACACATATTTTATTTCTTCACATGGTGTCAGATCCATGATATAAATTATCTACAGTGGCATTAAATTGATTTTTATGAGCCATGAGACAATTAGTAATTCAAAAAATAAGTGTTCTTAGAAAAATAAGATGTGAGAACGAATATGTATTAGAAAAAAATATCTCTGAATTTTCTGTGCTTTCAATAGATATTAGAAAGTTAGAAATGGTGTTCATTTATAAATCTATTTATTATTGGAGGGACTTATCCTTGAAAAACTATTTCTAGATTTTTTTGTGGAATAAATGTTATAGATAATCTTTCTGGAGTTTTGTTCAATTAAAAATAAAATTCAATACATGTTGACAAGTAGGCTTTCTATTTCATTCTCAGAATTATAAAAATTGTTTTAAAATATTAGTTTCAAGTGCTAATGCGATTTCTTTTAATTTGATTTTGTCTGTAAGAATATAGCTGATGGCATTCTTTTTCATATGATTGTCTAACACTGAGAGAATAAGCAATGGAATGTAAGAAACATTCGTGTACTTTATCTATAGAAAAAAAACTATGTTTTCATTGAATTTATTATTTAGTCAAAGCTATTCAATATTTTGAATGATAGGACAGGAACTCTCACACTACTGAAAATTGAGACTTTTGTCATTGTTTTTTTTCATGTTTCAAACTTTGTTGTTCAGAGCAACTATACATTGACATGAATTCATTGATTTTGAGACTGTTGTGATAAAATAATTTTTTATTTGGTACTCACTGTATCCCTTTTACAAATTCGTACTTTTAATTTCAATCCCAACTTTCTCATTTTAGCAATCTATGAGAACTAGTCTCAACTCCAGGAATGGTACGCAGCAGTTATACCTAGATAACTGTTAATTATTTTTCTGCAGATAATAATGACGACCATCTAAAAATCTCAAACTACTAATTACATATTGAGAGCCGCTATAAGTGTAATGCCTTATTAAACAGCTAATAAAAAAGTTGGCTTGTTTTGTGCATTGCAACTTCTATATGCTCTTGTACGTTGTTCATGAGCCGGTTTTCTTTCCTCATATCAAATCTTGTGGGAAAATACTGAATCATAATTTTTCTATCAATATTTCACATCAATTACTTTGGTCAAAATATGACTTATCAAAATAAAATGATTCTTGAAACCTTTACATCAATTAACTTATAATATTGTTATTAAAATTGACAATTAACTAGAACATAACTTAGAGGTTATGTAAACTGAAAACAGAGCATTGAATTATTTCGAAATCAAAAAGTGCGATAGTAGTTGGCAACGTTTTATAATACTCGGAATTATCCTGAAAATATCTGAGAGTGGTCGAAAATCGTAACAATAATCTATTGAATATAATGGACTTAATAATTAACATTTCAGAATCTGAAATCAATGATAATTCATACGTTATGATTCAATCCAAAGAATTACTTTTTCAGATTTATTAATTTTCTACATGAATTATTCCTCTAACTAATGAGTATTTTATGCAAGAGAGAGTTATTGTAAAAATTAAATCATTAATTTTCTGCGTAGCAAAGTGATTACTAATATACTAATAAATACCTCTCTCCTCGAATGAAAAAGATTCTTGAAATCATCGAATCATTAATACGGATAAAATCCAAGGATCCCTACCCACATACACAAAAAAAAATACGCACCGCAGTATCAGTCTCCATTATCATTGGTTTATCACAAAGTTGCCGTAGAATCGAAAAACAAATGCGTAGAAAGTCACATCACATTCAGATTTTCGTTTTCGAGTCACTACAATACATTATTTCTATTGAAGATCATAGATGGCCTGTGCGAGGTGCGATTGTTTAGGATTCAAATGTCTCGTTTTGACAGTTATCCAGCATGGCCTACCTCGTTGCACAATGCGGAAAATGGTTATCACACAAATTCCGGCGACGAACTCGAAAAATTCAGCCGTTAAAAACAATTGAAGAAGTTTTAAAAAGATCGGCACGACATACCACAACAGTGCAGTTTAAAATGTGCAATGAGAGTCTACAGTGCATACACCAAGGCGGCCTTGCTCGAAGTATGAAACCCTGGATAAAAGGCGTTTTTTTATAAGAGGGGGAACCTCAAGGGTAAAATATGAGATTGGTACAGAATATGATAATTTTATTTGTTTCATTATTTTTAAAGGAAGAAATGCTAACCGCATTTATTTCCTTGTGAAGCTATGTTGGTTTCGTGTATGAATTGTCGACGATGTTTCATCATGGTTTATATGCGTTTGAATTAATATTTTATTATTCAAAATAACCATCGTCGATGATTTTGGTAGTGAGTACATGGGAATGATAATCAGTTATCGACCTTGTTTTGTTGAGTGAATGCCGGAAATAAGTTAAAAGAATGTAAAAATTCTCATATTACTTTATGATAATCTTAGAAAATTTATGTCATTTGAAAACTGTTGTCATTCAGGGTTGAATAGTGGACATAATTGGCTAAGAAATTAATCTTTGTCCTTGATTATTTTAGTGTTGATTGGAAAATATTTATTGTGACATTCTTTAGGTATTTATTAAGATCGGTACTTTTGAACTGGCTTCGACAATCATAAAAAGTGAGCACTATTATTTCATTACTGGAATTGAAAATTACGGGAAAATGAGTTTGTCGGGGAGACTGCTATTAAATTTCGAACGCAATTATCGAACTGGTTTATTATAGTTTGAGAAAACCGTTAAGTTTTTTTCGAACTATTATTTCTGATACCTCAGGGATGTTTCATAGACTTTGTCTCTTACTTTTATACCAGTCGGGAAGTTATAATATAAAAAGAAAATATTTAAAGTTGAATCAAACCGATCAAGCCGATGAAGGACTTGAAAATTTTTCTTCTGAAGGAACCATGATGCCTGGGTCTATTGTTATCCCTGGATAAATTGACGGAATGACTAAGCAATAGTCAATATAATGGCTCGTAGCTAGAAACTATCTGACTGATACCGTGTTAGAAATCACATGTTAAAAGGTAAGACCTCGTTAGTCCTTAGCTCGCACAAGTTTCTCAACTTCTGAGAGTTGTCATTCGTATGGGGGCGACCGCTGATTAACGGAAAAACAGATTTTTTCTAAACAGAAACGTCTTTGAATGTTGAACTGATTTCTCTCCAATACAGTACATATTCCATGGCATCATTATTATTATCATCACTTGTGAGTCACAAATTTGTTCTTCTATCTAACCAAGGAACGTGTATACCTATGTACGCATGCGCAAACGTATAGATATACGCAAGCACACGCACACAAATAAGTACACATGAGAAGATAAATCACTGAAGCAAACTCTCATTACACAAAAATAGGATCTGTATGATTTAGTTTCAAAACCCGATTACTGAATAGGTTTTGTCCAGAACTTCTTTGGATGATGCAGATATTCAATATTCTAAGGAAGTGAAGTGTTAACAATATTATTAAATAATTTCATTTGAATCTTGAAATAGTAACCCGTCCTGTGGTCTGTTGTTCGTCTCAATAACTTCTAAATTATTTTTCCCCGGAGAATTTTACAAATAGAAATATTGTATCTATAAATGAATATTCGTATTAAAATAGAAACATGAATACTCTATTCATAAAGTTCATATTCAAGTACCCTGTGTTTTTATCTGCAGAAAACATGGTTGTGTTCTATTTCATAGTAAAATTATTTCCGTAATAATTAATTGCTCACGAATTTTACTTTACTTTCAATAATTGACATGGAAAAATGGAAAAAGTATGTTATCGTGCCAAAAAAGTTTATAATTGCAAAAACTCGGAAATTCGTTACAATAAACTAAGAATAGCTCAGCGATATCAGAAATCAACTGAAATATGAACTGAAACAACTTTAACAATGGACGAGTGTGGATTCAAAAGTCTATTTTTTCCCATTTACGGTGAAAGAAAAACTCCTTGAACTGTCAGGAAAAACTCATTATTTTTTCATCGACAACATCGACAGATTCGAAGAGTGCAGAACAGCCACAGAATGTTTGTAATTGAATTACCTTTAAGTGCTCTTTCTTTCATTCCTCGGACTTGCCACTTAAATACTTATTCTTTTGTTTTTAATTCGAATTTTCTTTCTTTAAGTGGAAGATAAACGAAAGTTTTGAATATTTGAAACGAAAAACTTTCAATCGTTCATCAAGTATTTTTGTAGGAACGGTTAGCCGAAGGTTTTTAAACAGGAAATGTTCCTGAATTTCTTTGGGTTACTTGAAGTTGTGAGACGGAACTGAGGAATCAGAGCTCCAAAATAAATATCATATCAATAATGCAAAGTTCCCCTTTTGTTCTTCATTAAAACAATATTCAAACTAAATTTGAATATATCAGTACATTTCAAGAATTATCAGTTCGTCCCAAAATTCAATTAATGCAATAACTAACGGGCGATTTACATGATCAATTTTATCAAATCTCATTTGAGAATAAAACCAGTATTTCAGTAGTATTTTGTGATTAAATTTATATGAATTATTTGTCACTGTTCGAACAAATAACAATGTTTGGATCATTATGATCAGTAAGCTGGAATGTCTGAAGTTTTTCATTTTGATTTGTTTAAAACATGACATTATACTTCAGTTGTACGAAAATTGTCAAAATTATGACAATTTATTACTTTGCTTTTTCCATTGTACAACAGTAAATTACAAATAATTTTATCAGAATTTATCAACCTAGTGTCATTTGCCACCGGTACGTGATTCACAGTATGTGTAATACACATATGAAACGTAAATAGTGAAGTACCATAGATACCTATGTATCTATGACCAAAGATGAGAGTCTTTCATTCACTTTCACTTTTTTGAAATTCAAAAGGACTTTCTATCACTCCATAATGTTCCTTTGCTAGAAGAATGCGATGAGAGTACCAGTCGAAATATTTGTTCTAGTCACAGAGCGAATGTTAGTTGCTTTTGAAGCTTTAGACTTCTCGTATGTTCGACAAAATATTTTGAATTACTGTAGAGTTATCGGTCCTAAAGTAAAACTGTCCCGAACAAAGGCATGTATATTTAAATTAATTAAGAAAGTGTTTTACTGAATTATTGTCACCAATATCTCAATAACTTCGGCCAGGATATGTATCATGGAAATTTATAATATTCTCCATTTGTCTGGTGTAGTAAAAGTAACACAATTGAAAGGTCGTAAACTGCAAAGAACTCAAACGAAACATATTATTATATTTAAAATCGTTCTTCATCACATCATTGAGTAGACCACCCCCAAAAACTTCTTCGTCATAAAATGTTATAATTAGAGCATAGCTACCAATAAATAAAGTGAAAACCATTATCTATATAAAAGCTGAGTTATTTATCAACATAATTCAAATAAGAATCGGACTAAATATTGACAAGTACGTTACAAATTTTCAGACCTTTCCCAAATTATATGTATTGAGTTTTATAGTTACTGACAGTGTATATTAGCTATGTACATTTCAATGCCTTCAATATAAATGAGACCAAGAACGAATCCTTGTGGTACATCAACTGATATACATTTTTTATTAAGAGTTATTTTAATAACGTTCACATAGTCTTCAATGCCCAACAACATATTGAGGAATAGCTTCTCAGAAAAGGAACTGGACATGAAACTGTGGTCACGATAGTTCCTGTAGTATGTATACAAAACATTTTTCTTTTGAATCAAATTTATTTCTCAACTCTATCTCCTTAATCGAATTCCATACCAATTTCGTCTGAAATCAATTTTTCTCAATTTTCAATTTAATGTCTTTTGAAATTTCAATATTTGTTGCCTCGGAGTTCCAAAGATGATAATTTGCTTCCTAATATAGAAGATATTGACATGCGATATTATAAAATTATATTTCAAACTTATAATTTGAAAATTTTCGCTAATAATGGCCGCGGAACACGCTATAATCTCGACATTTTTCCCCTAACCAAATCGGGTTTTTCTCATTTTATATTGAAATTTATATGCTGCAAAATATCCTTCTTTCATGCAGATAGCTATAAATCCGTTCTGATTACAAGTTATATTTTAATTTTGGTTGTTTTACAAAAACGAATAACGAAAAGTAGGCTAGCACAAATTCGTGTTTCCTAAAAAGTTGCGTGAGTGACTCGATGTAAATATTCGAAGTTTGTTCATTATTGATGGCTTTTTACATACATTTTCAATTATAATCATGTCATCCAGGTAGTGGGCTCGTTTTGGATTGGATTTATTATACGCTGGGAAATATTTCTGTTCTGTATCGAATGAGGACGAATTTGTCAAACGATAAACTTCATTCAGATATACTTAGTCATTAAAATAGGTTTTGATGACATGACTGCAACTATATTTTGTAAGTCAAGTTATATCAAAATCTTGTTATTCGTTTCCTATCTGAAATATTGAGGTATGAGGACCCTTCTTTCGGGTCGGTTAGTTAGTGAATTACACTGACAAAAATAACTGCTGTGTTGGATGTAAGTTAGATCTTTATCACTTCCGAAGATTTTGAATGATCTTTTGGTTTGAGTCTGGTTCTCCTTCGATTCAATGCGTATCGACTAATTCGTGCTATAGGATATGCATGTAGAAAGATAAGTGCTCTTTAGTTTTTAACCCGGCATTAAAGGGTTACCGCCCGTGTGGAAGTTACAACACCAAGATTAAATCCTCCCGTATTGTTCGAAATCACCTTCACTATATCTTTCTTGCTACAGAGATGAGTATTCAAAGGATGCCTTGAAAGAGGCACCTACAATGGGAACATCTAAAGTTTATCAGACAACCAAGAAGCATTGAAAACTCTGAGCCCACTTTGTGTGGTTCAAGCTTTGAGCTAAGCTAGAATGAAATTATGTTGAACAAGGAGATTTCAATAGTGTTACCAGTAGAGGGGAACTTTCACTGCCCTGAAGCATAAACCAAGAGTGTATTACGAGTATTGGGATACTGATATGACCCCAAAATATACTTTTGAATTCTGTGATGTTTTTATTTTTATATAATGATGAAGACTTCGACAAAGTCACAGGAAGATTTCGGCTAGGTCTCCAGGGAAAGATTATGATGGAACTTTTTTCAGGATATTAGCCATTATCTCAATAGAATGCTTATATCGAATAGGAGAGTGCCATTGCTTGGTCAATACCAACTTCTGGTATGTTAAATATCCGACTTTCTTAAAGTGATATTCTTTGCATTTGGTGAAGGTTTATGTTCAGAATCTTTCGACTAAGTTTTGAATCATTAACTTGTTTCTGATACGAATTATGAGGTTTGCAAGTTTTGAAATCAAATTATATAAAATCATGATGAGATCTATGCTTCTGTTTTCTGCGCTTCCTCATTGGAAAATCAAAAAATATTATAAGAAATATCTTCTCAGCATTTAAAAATATAGAAACTACTTCAGCTCCAATCAAGTCTTTCTGATGATCATTAGATACTCGGATGGAATCACTTCGCCATAGGTTCCAATCAGAAAAATATGCTACGAAAAGTTTTGCTTCAGCCAAGTTTCTATGGAGAACACTTTTCCTTCACCAGAACAAAAATGCTGTCCCTAGACGCGCGTTTTCCTATCCAAGTTAGCATTATCAGGATATGACCAGCCTTTGTCAACTCCTGAAGTATTAATCATCTCCTGATGATACTAAATTGATAAGCAAAACGCGCGTCACGGGACAGCATTTCTGTTCTGGCAAGAGAAAAGTGTTTTCAAAGGATTTATTTTACGTGAAAGGTTCTCAATTCTATCTATTAAGTTAGCAATGTTTGCCTTTCAAAATACCCAAGGAAGTGTCGAAGTTACGAACTAAATCTAAGCATGTTGATTAGAGAATGCAAACTTTCACTGCCAGAGCAAACTGTGTGGAAGCTACTTTATGGATGTTTTGGTTGTGGTCTGCAGAAAATACGCTGATGGTATTTGACTCTGGTTTTATATTATTATTGATGGTCGTGGCTTGTTTTCTCTCAACTGGATTACCTGACCTTTTTTGTGTACTATTAAGGACAGGTAGCCAGATTTCAATAATGTTGGTTGCCTCTTCTTTTCTATTGAAATTATCCCTGTGTTTTTGAATTTCTATTATCTATCTGTATACATTTGGATAGTAAGCGTGTTATCTGAACGAATTGGTAAATAAAGCATCCTACTGTTCTCAAATAGGTTCGATTCAAAGTGTTAAGTTGTCTTTTGCAAACCCATGAACAAAGAGCCAGAAACCTTATACTCGTAGAGTATAAGTGGAACTGTACAATTTAAATCATTTGCATGATAAGTCTTGAAATTAAAATGTTTTTATATTCTGCACGGGTTCGTATCTAAATCAATATTTTGAAATATGAAAAGTTAATAATGTACAATAGTAAAGAAAATCTGGGTTTTGAGGTTTTTTCATTATAAAAATAAGAAAATAAATGGCATTGAAGAGTTAGGCAATATTATTTCAATGGTGACGTATCACTTCACCATATTCAAAGGAAGAGTTCTGCTATTCTGATGAGTTGATGGAGTACTAACCCAGTTTGAACTTCAATATCCTTGTGGTTTTGGGATTTCGTGTTTCATTCAGTATCAGTTTTCTTAGTCATCTGTCTACGCAAGTTCTATCACTACGATATCGGCTCCAGCAGGCGGAGACTAATAATTAAAACCGCAAAATAAAATGGAAAAATGAATTTCCGTCAGTTGTACTAGATAATGAATTATTTGAATGAAATAGAAAACGAGTGATGGGGAAAGGAAACAATTTCAGATAATGAATAGCTATTGATTATTAGGTATTTTATAGAAAGAACATTGTTTATTTCTTATTATCGAATTCGAACACGACTGTAATCGAGTGCCTACAAATATGGAAATGAACAAAACTAACACTTAATGACTTTCTGATGAACCATTCAAAGAATGTAACAGGCGGTTCTGATATAAAATGATAAACGCATGCAGGAATTGTCAGATCTCGTTTGCGGTGCGCTCACACACACATTCAAGATTTTCGATTCTCTTTTTTTTTCAGCCGTAGGTAGAGAGAGATTTTTAGTGTGTACCAACCGGTTTTTTACTGCTGCTTTTCAGTTCAGACATTGACTCGGTCTCGCAATTTTATATTGTGCAGGTCAGTAATGTTTTTATTATTTTTATCGTGCACTCTACTATTCACATTGAAAAAGTCTGCGCCAGCTCGACATTATCTTTGGAATTTCTTTATGTGGCACTGTTTATATTTGCAGTCAATGCGCCTAGTAGGCCGGGACAACGATTGTGTTTTGTTTAATTTTCACGCGTTCATGTGCGATATACTAGGTCGTGTACGTAAATGAGTCACTTTTTTATTGGCTTTGCAATTAGCTTGGAGGCTGCATCAATGCCAGATGGAGTCACTCACACTCAATTTATCGCATCTGAGAATTTTCTCGTGCAAATCATTCATGCCGTACTCGAAGTGATATATTCGATTCAAACCATCGAAACACAATCACCAATTCAACCAGAAACAAGCATTTATCCAATTCAGGATATGTCTCAATTCAATCAATCAGTTTTACATTTTTCATTAAAGGCATTCAAATCAAATGAAAGTTCTCTGTCAATAAGACTGAAGATCAACGCCTAACTTCAATGTTGAAAGATTATGAAAAGAAAAAGAAACTGTTAAGGACAAGTGTGAATACTGATTTTGGGATGACCTTAAAATGTTAGTTATTGTATTTAATTATTATGCTAATGGAGCCTTACACTGATATTGGGATAATCGCATGACTGAGAACATGTATAATAGTACCTTGTTTATCCAAAAACAAGTTATTTTCCCAATCACCAAAAATACAATACTCTTCTCGACGCTTGTCTCACCAACCAAGTTGGCTTCTTCCTGTTTTAAACACTCCAAGTTGGTTGGTATCATTTGACCCAATCAACCTAGAGCTTTGATTACAGTTTGGTAGTGGGAACAAATATTGATCATTGTTTCCATTGTTGGGAAGAAGGCATTGAGGTGGAATTAGACTCTCAAAGCAAGCATTAGTTGTACTGAAATTATGAGCAATATTTTCGTTCTTGTTTGGGATCATGTTGAATAGTAAGAACTCAGTTTTAACTTAATTCATACTGGTTATTCCATTGAGGTCGAATTTGACTATCAAAGGAAGCATTGGTTGTAATGAAATTATGAGCAATATTTTCGTTCTTGTTTGGGATCATGTTGAATAGTAAGAACTTATACTGGTTATTCGAATAATCTTGAGATCTACTGTTGTAAGATTATCTGGTTTCTGGTGAAAAACACAATTAAAACGCGAGGAGGATGTGCAGTTATCAATCCAATTTTTATCCCTGTTTGAAATCGAACACTTTGAGTACATCTCAATCAGCATAGAATATGAATTATCCAACCTGCAAATGAAGGTTGTTTATTCCACAGAGCATGTTGATTACGTTACAAGAATACTCAAGGTACCCAATTTTCACTTGAAACCCTTATGTAAAATTTTATACATATCGAACGCTTTGCATTCGTTTTCCACGATGGTACGAAATGGCACAACAGAAACATGCGTATCACCCAGCGGTAAAATCGTTGCATCTTTTAGATCTCTTTCCGATACGTTTCCTCCGGTATACCCAGCTCTTTCTTTTCCTCGTATTAAACGAGTTTGTGCGTGAATGTTATATTTGACATAAATCTGTTGTGAGTTTTTTGTTGGAAGTTTTTATTAGACAGCCCACCTAAAAATAACCATGGCAAAATGTGTTTTCGGGATATAAAACGAGATGGGCTTATTGAGCTTTAAATCTTCAGCGATGTTCAGATAATATGTTATATATTAGCAGGAATTATTTGCGTGACATTTATTATTAGATTTAATAGTTTTCAATGATGGGTGGGTTATTACGTGATTCGAACAAAAAAGAAGTACTTGGTATATACGGGCTGTAATAGAATGCTCATATGATCTATAACTTTGTTGATTATTTCCAGATATAATCAACCTAGTGTGAATATTCCACTGACAGCAAAAATGATAAATATCAAATCTATTAAAATTTTACTTGAATATATGATGGAATTGGCCGATACTTGAATGAAAACGTATAACTTTGCGAAGACCACACACTTGAGTAAGTGAAGCATTTTACTTGATTTTATCAACTCAAATTTTGTGAAAATTGCAAAATGGGGATCCCCTGATTTAGTAGTTATTTTTCCTTCCACAAACTTCTAATGAAAAGTAAATGAAGAGTAAAAATCGGTTTGAAGATACCATACTCCATACAAAGACGAGTAATTCATCCCATTGGCGACTTTATTTGAATTTTCTCATAGCTCTATCAAGTTAGAATAGTTGGATCCTTAAATTTTTCAAAGAAATCGTTATAGACGTTGATCGTCGGGAATTTTTTCCATCCTCCTAGCATTATCTCTTTCCACGAATATGACAACCAAAACTGGCAGTGTAGTTATACTTGTATCTGCCGAATGAATGTAGATATAACGTTCTGTATTATCTATGTTACTAATATGTATTTTGAAATGTATTATACTTGAACGTCTCATCACACCATGAAAAGTTTTTGGATACATCAAAATTCAAAATCGAAACAAGAGACAAGAATAAAGTGAGCAAATCTAATTCCTTTCGAGAAATAGTGTCCCATTTATATTCATTCGCGAATTGGTACTCCAAACGTTGGAAATTGTTGAACTAAACTTCAACACGACTGAATTGGAAGATTTATGATACACATGTGATAGTCTCCTAGACCCACAATCAAACTCTGATTATATACACACTTGATAATACCCCATATCCACGAATCGAGGGCCCTGTCCTATATCTGATAGTTTTTTGATACAGTGATGTATTTTCACGTATTTTTAATGTTTTTGTTGCAATAGCAAGTTTGGTGGATAAATAATATAAATGAATAATATGTTTCCCAAATCGTTTTCGCTTGGTAGAGAAAATCATTTATTTGCAAACTTCATTGTTAATACACTTCAACAGTGTCTGTTTACGAATACATATTACTTTTATCTTTATTTGTATTGACCTACTTTATGAAAAACATCTATATTTTCATATATGAAATCCTTGAAAGGTGATACAACGTAAGGATGCTCTGGAGATTTTTGATTGAAACTCAAATGGTTGTTTAATGGCAATGACTATATCCCTTTATTGATCGGAAAGGAAAAACTAATAGCGGCAATTTGAAATAATTATTATATATAATACATTTTTAGGTATTTTCAACTCTCAGTGTTCAACATTTATTTCAACTTCCAGTCCATGTATATCTTATTCCCAATGAACCTTTTCAAAATAAAATATATTTCACTTGAAGGATTGATATATGGTTTTATGGACTCTCGGTTATTTCAGATCGGGACCTTGCCTATTTTGTTGATTCGATTTTTGTTCATTATCACTACTAATATCCTTATCGTGTTTGGAGGTGCTTTCAAAGAGTGAAATTAATCTTACATTAAACTTTGTTTCGGTTCGAAATTGTTTAGAAAATTGCTAAGCTCAGTGTAAATTTAGGCTCATAATTCGGAATTATTTGAAACCACTTGAAAATTACTTCAAAACACGAATATTATTAAAATGTTATGGAGCCATGAAAAGTAGTAGGTAAAAGCTTTGGTGGATGTGTTACAATTATACGTTGTTTACCGTTTGCGTGGCTAATACTACTGTATGTGTGAGGACAGAAACATTTCTGAGTAAACTGTTATAGAAATGAAGAAATTTTTATTGACAGAAAGTGAAAGGTAGAAATCGTCTAAGAGTCGATAAAAACCTCTGATTTCCTCTCCAAAAAGTGACTTTTGTTCAATATTTGAAAGAATAGCTGTACAACACATGCAACGATTTTTGAATTTGCTTTTATATTGCTTAGGGAATTTTAGTAGGATTGCGAAATATTTCTCCTATTTAGTATTGAAAATAATTGAGGTGAGAATATAAAAATTGGTCAAAGTTATATGAATGAGAAGCATATTCAACTCTTTCATGACTTAAGATGAATTGAAAAATATGAAACTTTTACAGAAAAATTGAACGATCTACAAACACCTAAGATTTTTTTTTTTGAAAAAGAGTAACGTTTTTTTCAGTTACAAACTAAGAGAAAGAGTCCATTATTCAAAACAACGAGATCTAGGAAAAAAGCTTCTTCGATTTCTAGATCTCCATCTTCATACACAAATTGTGAGAAACTTCCCAAAAACTAATATCTCCTAAGAATATCCCCCTTTTCATTTGAACTACGATTATGGAATAATAAGTCACTTTTTCACAAATTGTATTCCAAATATTATAGACGACATTGAAACATATGTATTTGCTGTTTTACAGTTTTACTTACATGAATAGTTTACACTCTCAAAACGGGACTTTTGAGGTTGGATGAAAATACTGGTTCTAATAATTTATCACATTCAATTTCTAATTAAAATTGTATTCGAAATGGAAATCAATTTCAGGCAAACATGGTAGTTATGTTTCATTTTTTATTTGTATCATGCACACTCGATAAAATTTCTATCTGTATTTATATCCTGGACCCTGGATATCCTGGTAGCAAACTGAGATACTGGGTTCGACCCTTGAAAACCTTGGCTGTCAATTATATAGTAAAATTATGAAAAGAAAATTTGAGAAATTCTCAATTTGCTAAAAGAATTTTATTGGTTGTCCCACAGTTATATTCTGGGTTTGTTGACCATGGTATATATATGTATCACGTTTCCTGCCGTTGAAAATGACATCTGGGGCAGATCAACAGATCAACAGATCACTATCAACAAACTTCGAAAATATTTTTGACATAATGAGGAATTTTTCTCAATTTGGGTAATTACAGCAAATGCAAGTTTGAACAAAATAAAGTTGAGTTCAATTCATGAGTTTTTCAAATTCACTTCGAAAAGTATTCAAATTGATGTTTCAAATG
>WOGN01004053.1:0-14546 GCA_015342105.1 Leptinotarsa texana
CGCGTTCACGTGCGTGTGACGTGATAATCTACCTGAATACAGATCTCTTCGTGGAATTGGGTCAGCGGCGACGTTAGATATTTCGTAACACTATTATTGCTACGGGGATGCTGAAAAACTACTATCATCAAGTACAATAATCAATACAATAATTGTTTTATTCGGGGCATTTTCTAATTGCGGTAAAAAAGGTGAGGGCAACCTTCAAGATCATTTTTGATATTTTCATTAGTATTAAAATTAATTGTGCTATCTAATGTCGCTAGAGAGATGCTGAAAAAGTAATATCCTCAAGTACAATAAACAATACAATCTGGACATTTTCTAATAGCGGTAAAAAAAGTGAGGGCGGTCTTCAAGATCATTTCTGATATTCACCGTGGTGAGATGTTTGTTTAAAATTTGATGATTCGTCAACAAGTGCTAAGAATATTTCTTAAGGCATGTATGCATGGAAGCAATTATAACAATGTCTCAACAAAACCCATGTTGAATGTTTTTATACCTAAATCATTTTGAGTCTAGTGATGGCTTACAGTTTTTTTAAAAACGAGAGTCATTTTTGTTATGAAACGGTAAATTATGTTGTTGGGAAAGGCTACTAATCCAAACAACAAACTAGCTGAATGAGTAAAGGGATAGGTAATTTAAGATAGCTGAAAAATGATGTTTGTTGTACCGTAATTGTGTAGATTGCATCTTGCTAACTCGTGAGTCGTGATTTATCAACTAGTTCAACAACATAATTATGCCATAATTATGTCGTGAACATTTTCTCAACTGAGACACGAAACAATCCAACCTCGTTTGTGATTCCGAGTTTGCGGCTAATTATATTTTACCGTTTTATTCATCTAGGTTTTCAAAAACTCAACACAATATTTTTTCAGCATACTCGTAAAAATTTTTTGCCAATACGACAAATGCAGAAGGCTGTCATTCTTGACTCACTGCGATTGCTTAGGGCACATGATCATCGGACCCAATGGTCACTGGTTGATTATGATGGCGCATTCTCCCGAATGTATCGAAGCTTCAAGAAAAGAGCCCGACCAGTAAATCCTTAGGGAAAAAATGATAATGAGTATGATAATGACGCTCAGAAAGTTACCTATCATTGACTGAGACCAGAGGTAGTATCTCGAAGTCTCAGCAATGTCTGGCTAAAGAGTTCCGTGGTCACTTGTATTTATACCAGTAGAAAGTGAGAGGAAGTACGGTGACCACTTCTGATTGGTCGGCACTTGTGCTAGGTCATGCTGATTGGTCGACGTCTTTTTAGGTTTATTGCTGGTGGGATGTTCTGGAATTGCAAATTTCTTCGGTTGGTTGCATAAAGCATGAGGTGTTCTTGTATCCTAGTGTTGATGCTGCTCTTGGTAGTTCCGATGTAAAGCATGGAATCAGGGGATCCTCTAAATTCCGGCGGGAATGACAGTGATTCTTTCTTGTCGTTGGTAGATTTGATAGTGTAGGGTACTTGTCTAATTGGCTTGTAAATGTATCTTTGCTTATGTAAGGCGGTTACGGATTGCATTTGTAGAGTCTACAAACGAGAAGGTTGCAATGCTTTGCTGCCAACCACCGCTGAAGATAATTATTGCAATTATGGATGAAAAATTCGGAGTCAATCTCTCATTAGACCAAGATTATCCAGCCGGATAACTGAAGTTTGTTAATAAATCAAGCGATTGCTTTAGTTTAGTATTGAGCAACGTTATGAAATTCTGGATTCTCAGTTATATAAAAAAAGAAATGAAAGACTTTTTGTGTTACAATAATGTTTAAACTGTTTAAACATCAATAAAATTGTTTTAAAATTTTCTTGTTGAATATCTGAAATCTTAATCGCCAGTCTATTTTAATTCACTTTTTGAGATCATCAATATTATCAGGTTGTGTTTTGTAAACAGCGTACTTGAAAAGTCTTTGAAGAGGTCTGAAGGTGTCAAATCAGGTGTTTTAGGGTGCTTGGTGAGTTTTATTCAAGAAATATAGGACCAATAGTAGCATTTCAAAGAATATCAGCCCAGACATTCAATTATCGTGGCCAATGTGATCTCTCCAGGGATTAAATTTATTCTTCTTTGAAGATAATGAAATATTTTAGCTCATTTTCTTTAAATTATCACAGAGCAGCATTCCAAGTTGAGCTGAATGACTATCGATTCATTATAAGTCATTAAACTTTGGTGAACGATTTTTTGCTTCTGAACAACAATACTTTACTGTTGAAGTAGTAATAGTGAAGAAGACTATTATTCTTCTATTTCACAAACGCAAATAAACTAACATCAACATTTTACTATTTACTTTTTGGTGAAGGTAATTTTGATTTTTTTTAATTTTTTTATATTATTTCCTGTAATAAAATTATTAGGGGTGGAAAATTTGTAGATGGAGTTAGGAGATCTCCCTGAATATAAAATTTTTAATAATTTTTTTTAATATTATCTGTTGCCCACTGTTTCCCAATTTTCACATTGTTTTACTTTTGGGAAAAAATGGTTTCGGTTTCCTACTTCTCCATCTTTATACAAAAAAGTGGAAATCTTCCAAAGGAAACCTTTATGTCCCAAAAAATAATTTCTCCTAAAAATATACCCTTTTCAATCTGAACTTGGTTTATTTTTGAAATTCAATTGGCGAATGAATCACAGTGTTATCGATACCTCTCTATATTTCACCATTATCGATCAGTAAATAAAATGACATATTCTGATATATACGAGTACATGAATTGTCATTTACGATGGGAAAACCATATCAATTTTTTAATTGAAAAATTTCGCTTCGGTTAGAGGTCATCTCTCGTATGGAATCATAGCTTAGGAGATTGTTCGATAAATTTTGTGAAATTTGTGAAACTAGGTGATTTACTTACAATAAACCGAGAAAATACTCTTCTATTGATCATCATTAGGGAACAGCTAGAATTGATATGTTCCAGAACATCTCATAGTCCAGCATAAATGAAATTAATTTTCTTAT
Source organism: Leptinotarsa texana (assembly GCA_015342105.1). Taxonomy (NCBI): domain Eukaryota; kingdom Metazoa; phylum Arthropoda; class Insecta; order Coleoptera; family Chrysomelidae; genus Leptinotarsa; species Leptinotarsa texana. The sequence continues at coordinate 2,992 of WOGN01004053.1, forward strand.
ACAATCGTTTATTGAAATTAATTAGTTTTATGTTGAATCCACAAATATTTTCTACAGTCACATACAAACACAAATAATATTAAGTCTACGCAACGTGAGGATTAATTACCTTGTAGGTTTCCATTATTCGTCGTTGGATTATATTCTAATTGTTTTCACCACTCTCGTAATTAATTTCCATAATTACTTGCCATTATATTCGAATTGTTGTCTAATTTTGCATCCATTCGTGCTGAATACTATTATTATCACTCAAATCGGGAAATATTTAAAAACTCCATGAAGTAAAATAAGGAAAGGTTAGCACTGTGGTGCTAACAAAAAAGGGAACTCTCCCAACAATATTGATTTTAGTTACCCTAAATAAACACTTACTCTAAATCACTCCTAGAAGTCTACCCTTAATTAGCACGTATACGTCAATATTTTTAAATTAAACTCACCTGTAAAAACATTTCGAATCGAAGAATAAACGTCACCCGGAATCGACGATATAATTTTGTCAGAGATTAGTGTTGAACAGAAGAACGCATTATCCCGATTTACGACTGGAAACAAAATTCATTGATGTTTTGATTTCTTATAAAAGAATCGACCGACAAAAAATCTCGTCGAAGGATACTCCGATTGTTATCTGCCCCTCGTAACGCTTCCAACAGTTAAAAAATCTTCGAGACACAAGGTAATCAACCTCTGCGCGGGACTTTGTCTTCTGAAGAAACCGTGTGCAACTGGCGAACTGCCGAAGAAGATGCGAGATGAATATGCTAGTTCTTCGCGGAGTCAATGTCACCATGTAGTACAGTAAAATTAGCCACAAACTCGGGAAATTTTTTGTGAATCAAATTGTTCACTAGCTTTAATTTCGCTGCTTGAAATCTCCCTAATTTGCCAATTTCTTCCATGTCTCCTTCTATGTCTCCTTCCATTCCATGCCTCATACGCTCATAACTTTTTCTTCCCATCATTTCGTGACATCTATTTCAGCAATCAAATTATCTAAAATCTCAGGCCAATCTCAAATTACCTACACTGTAGGTTAATGGACTGACACCTACTCCCCTGGCTAATACCACGAAGGGTGTTGGATTATATTCGACACGTCTTGGTGCAGGATTCTTTACTAAAGTTATTCCTGCATATGATGGAACATCAATATGAAGTCGATGATATTCCATAATTGAAAATCGAATTTCTTTCAGAGTATCATTCCTCTACATAGGCAGAAGCGAACGACAAACAACTTGTTTGTCAACGCTTCATCTGCTCGTGAACGAGGTAACCAACCGCATATCCAAAATTTGCCCAATTCCTTGTATAAGGAAGGAAACTTCTCAAAATGAGTGGACATACTTGAAGACTGGCTGTAAATCAAAATTATCTAAAAGAACAATTCGTTCAGGTCAGTCTCAGGCCAGTTCAGTGGAGAATCCTGCACTGATACCTGTCGTATATAACCCAACGCCCTTTGTGGTAATAGTCAGGGGAATAGTTGTTTTCTGATAGGTATCAGTCCATTAATCTACAGTGTAGTTAATTTGAGACTGTAGGTCTATAGGTCTACGTAGCTAAGAAATTCTACTTATCCTACGGATTGTGTATTCGTGCCGAAAGGATGTATGACACATAAGGTAGCTATATCTAGAGCGTTATGGACCACAAAGTAGCCAAAGAATTCGACCCGTGTCGAAAGAGAGGATGGATTCGACTAAATGACCACAACTTTTCTTCATATAAGATTGCAATAACATCAAGAAGTTTTTTCAGTTCTCCAACTCTTAACCCTATTAACAAACCTAGGAGGTTGGGTGATGTAGGCAGACATCAATTTATCGCCTCCTCAAGAGTCGAGTATTCTTCAACTCTGCCTTGCACCAAATTCTTGAGCAGAAGAAGCAGAATCTGTATCAGAAACGGAGATGAAGAAAAAGAAACAACGATCTGTCAACCATGAAGTGGATTGTCCTGTTATCCTCGACAAGGAAAATGGGACCATGTGGTCTGTTCAGGTTTTCAGCGTTTGGCAGAGTCCTACTTTTGCCGGCTTCGGTAAGAACCTCGATTCATTTGGTGGAGATTCAATAGTGTTGACCACAATAAACCTTCTGCAAAAAAACTGAAATTACAATGAAATAAAATATAAGCAACAACTAAAAAATTGAAGTAATAACCCGAGATGAAAATTAAAAAATCATTAACAAGAAATGAAAATTGAAAATTAAAAGATTTCAAGCCAAGTCACTTCACGACGTTTCGACTGTTAGTATCCACAATCGTCTTCGGGTGATAACTGAACTAATAAAATGCACTACGAAACATTGTCAACCACCTTCAAACTTTTTATATATCTATACTTTCATAAACGCTATCTATTATGTGCTTCTAGTATTCTGTGTGCCTCTTACTGGCCCAGTTTTTGATCTGATTCCTTACCATAGCTTTCGGTACTCCAATACTGAGGATACACTACAAAAACATACTTTAGTGCATTTTCCACTCTATTTCTTTATTGTGACTAGTTTCGGCTTTTACACCATTTTTAAAAAACTCCAATAATTGGTAAGGACCCATACAGGAAGTTATTGATCTGTGTTCAGCACTCTCATTAGATTTTTTATTGTCTGTGATCCTCGAGTACTCTGGCACCCCATTTAGACTGCATATTCAATAGGGAAACATATTGAAGAACACAAGGTTGGGGATAAAAACGAAAATGAAAGGTATGATAAATATACTGTGTATATCATACATTGAATTGTAGGTTAACGAAATCCATATATAAAACTGTCACAGTTTGTATGGTGTTTAGCTATTGGGGAGCTACTTTTTTAATACGGGACAAAGGGTCTTTCATTGAGAGCTTCCTATCTTTGAATTTATGCAACACATGTTTGTGAGATATCGAATTATTTTTTCGTTTGAAAGATCTATTAAAGCCATTACATGTGAAATATAACACCGTTCAAATATCCGCCACGGCTACTCCAGGTGGAACACATCCGAAACAACCAATTTTCCATGACTCTAGCGCATATATTAGGCTGAATTTGGCCGATGGCATGAATTATGTTGACTTTGAGAATCGCTGTGGTTTGTGGTTCATTCGCATACCCAAAAGAAATAGTTTAACGGGTCAAACCTACGATCTAGTTGGCCAGTTCACATCACCTCCACCTGAGATGACTATGCCCTCAAATCGCCACTGCAGAATATCCAGTGTGGCATAAGATGTATGGCACGTAGCGCCGTTCTGTTGAAACCACATATCGTTGGTGTTAGGTTAGGTTCAAAGTGAGTGGGTCTATTCGACCCTCCAATATTCTATAAGCCGGTACTTATTGATTGACACTCATATATTAGGTTAGGTTAGGATAGGTCTAAAGTGTGTGAGTCTTTTCGACTCTCCACCGCAACCCGCAAGGGTTTATTGTGGCTCACACCTATTCACACTAGACCAAATAAACTCAGCTTCTTAACGAAGCCGATTAGTTTGTATGGTGGGTAGTCTTTCAGATCAGATAGTAAGAGTACGACTCTGCCTAGCTCTAAAAACTTGATTCGGTCCTCAGCGGGGTAGGCATAGAGTATATGCTCTGCTGTTTCATCGTTAATGAGGTAGTCAGACAGTCAAGGTGCAAGATTTCCACCTTGATACCTGCGACAACCTCTCCATCTGAGAGTTTTTGCACGTCAGCTACACTTGACAATGCCTTAGATTCAACCGTGTAGTTCAACCGCCTCTGGTTTTGGTGAATCATCACTTGAGCGAAACGTTTGCTAACCTGCTCAGAATGGGAGGGGGTTGTTCCTCCACCTGAGACAGATTCTGCGTACGCTGCTCAAGAATTTGGTACAAGGCGGTTTCATAAGGTACCCCGCTTTTGAGGAGACGACTCAGTCGTTTCCTGGCTGCACCAACAAACTTTTTTATCAGTTATGTCAGTTGACAAGCTCTCGTTCCTCATCTAAATTTACAGGAAGGTCAGGTGGAGTCGTAAGCTCAACATCCATCTCCTCTGTAGACTGTGTCAGAAAGAATTTTAAAGTTTACTCTATCCATAAAAGTCTCTAGAGTAGCTAGGCTAAGAAGGTCAATCAGGGCAGAACCCCGCATTATCGTGACAAGGCTATGCTACGACGAGAGGGCGCCCGATATCTCGAAGGTTCCGTAGAGACAGCTGATTCATTCATCCTTGCGGCACGGATACACACACCTTAGAATACTCCATCGTTGGGATGCCATTCAGTTAGGGGATAATAGAACCACACATGATTCTGTCATTACCGTATCCAGCGGGGCTACGTGGAAGTAGGCATCCTATGGCCGGTTTGTTCAACCCCCACATCCCAAGCCAATGCACTCGACAAAAACAACATGCACAGTGGTTCAGGCAGTGAAAGATGAACAAGGACAGCCAACCCGCATATCGTTGGTGTTCAGATTACCCAATTGAGGCTAAAAGAAGATAGTAATCATCGACCTATATTGGTTGCCGTTGACAGAGAGGGTCTAGCCAAAGTCGTTCTCAAAGAAATATAGATCGTTGACGCCGCCAGCCCAAAATCCACACCAAACGGTGACTTTTTCGGTATTGGTTAGACAGTCCTTGATATCATGTTGATTGGTATCGTGACAAACTCAACAATTTATTTTTTTCATGTACTCATTCATCCAGAAATGGGCCTCATCGCTGAGTATAATTTTTCGATGCCAATTTAATCATTTGTACTTGTTGTTGAATGTTATATCCGTCCATGGCGATTTGGCAACACAGAGTGAATAATTGATTACTTATTTGACAGATGTACCCTTAACAAGATGGCCGTTATCAATTGTCAGAGTTCGGAAGTCCCTATACAATAGAAACTTGATTGTAGAACTTCGATTATCCTTAACAATTGCTCCAGTACAATAATCAACTAATACATAAACCACCAAATGAAAATTATCTATGCGCGTAGATAATTACATACTTTTTCAGAAGTTTGCGAGATGTAATGTTGTATTGCGTGTCGAAAATGTTATATTCGTCACCATGGTAAAACAGTATATGTTATTATAATACGTTTAATACGTTGGAGTCAAAGAAAGGTTTTTGAGATATTGAAACAATAAGAAAAAACCTCTGGTTTCGACCCTCCTTCTCTGTCATCACGCCTAAACCGGGCGATTTATTGCCGGAGCTTTTTTACAACAGTGAAAGCAAAGACTACCAGACGATATAAGATACTCAAACTTCTTTTTCTTGATTCCGGGGTTTGAGTATATTTTCCTTTATTTTTACTGTATTAAATGGAGCCCCGGCTAGTCAGGTGCTCGACCTTGACCGATGGACCGTGTGATGCTCCTCTAACTGTGCGAGAAGTCTCCACCTGTCGAAGACAAAAGATTTATTGTTTGATTCAGATTATGTCAAATATTGAGCTCTTCGAAACGGTAATACTAACAGAAACAGGTTTCGTCGAATGAATAAACAATTTATTATTCGAGTGTAACCCACATCAAGGTTTTTACGCACATTTTTTTTTCTAATGGACTTGGCATTCTGCACGGCGGTTAGTTTCGTTGGAAGTAACAATCGGTGCACTCGATAGGGTCAATAATCTTGGAAATCAATTAAATGATTAATGCCTTCAATAACTTTATCTCTATCTTCAGTTATTTATTTAATAAACGTAGACATTTTTTGCAATTTCTTCGCGCAATGGAGAAAAGTTTATTATGGACAAATCAATTTATCTTTTATGGGGAAACAGTTTCACGAGTTATGCCGAAAACTATTATATTTTTATTACTGCCTGTGTATGGCGTGTAAAACTTTCTCCAGAATGTGTAGGTAATGTGGCAGAAGATATTCGTTTGCCCAGCAAAATTCCAAACATTATGGATTTGAACTCTTTTTTATTGATTAAACTTGTTGCACTCGGTATGAAACTATTGAAAATGTTGACTGCATAAGTATTTTTAATCATCCTAGGACTCATTTTATCCTTTGTATAGACAAGTCTTGGTCACACCTGCCTTTATGTGCATTTACATAGGGTCTTCTAACAGGGACTTCCAAACCAATTGATTTGCCAATTGATAACGACTAACGACCATCTGTCAAATTAGTTGTCATTTATTCAGTCTGTTTTACCAAATTACCATGGACGCAATGTGGTGGATAAATTTGAGTCCATTAGTTTGACCAACACCCGTACATCGACGAAACACAAGATTCGCGAAAAACATCGTCGCTGTCTGTGAGAGTGTGCAGGGAAATCCGAGGCAGTCGATTCCGCGTTGCTCATAAGAACTCGGCCTTTCGCAGACTACAACTTGGCGAATTTTGCGTCGTGACTTGGGTCGCAGGAAGTGCCCTTGCTGTTGGAGGTGGCACTGGAGGGGGAGGCTGCACTTGTAGTTTCTGCCAATCCTGCCTCTTTCACTCTTTTCCTCCTTTCGGCCTCGGCGCCGCAAATGCGCTTACGCCTTGGCCTTTCTCCAAGCCTCACTCCAAGGGTAGATTGGGATATTTCTGTTTATTCATAGCCACCGTCTTAGATTGAGGTGAGCACTTCTGTCGAGCCTCGGGATTGGTTTTTGTTGTTTATGTTTTTGTGTTTGTTTCATTCATGTGTGTTTCCACGAGTAGCAAGGAAATAGTTAGTCGCCTCTGGCAGAGCCCCGCATCACCAGAGATAGGCTGATTACAATGAGGTTTCGCCCAGTTCCCCAAGGGGATCGTTAGTGACTGCATATTAACCTGCGGCCATTCAGCTGTCGGCACGATTCCTTACACCTTAGCTTGGGTAGGCTGGTCCACAGTGGCATGTTTTGCAAAGGCTTCTGGGGAGTTTTAGTTCCCCTCACCCTACTTATTTCTGCCACTGACCAGGAGTCCGGCGATCCCGTCCGTAAGGCCACATTGGCTTCCCGGACAGGGCCTCCAGTCCTCTGGCAGTTCCCCTATCCGCCACCTGGGGACGCGCCCGATAGGTAGCCTAAACCACGGGACCATAGATAACGACGTATGTTCGCTGAACGGGTTCTGGAGAAGTTGATAAGTAATACTATTCTACATGAGATCTAAAAGCGTCCAATGCATCATAAAACGGTCACATATTTCTTTGGAAACGACATTGGCCAGCCTACCCTGCCAACGGCAAGACATATAGGTCAATGATTGCCAACTTCTTTTGACCTGAATTGGATGATCTGGACACCAACGACATGTGGTTTCAACAGGACGGCACTACAAGTTACTTTGCACAAGCGATATGAGGGCATAGTCATCTCATGTGCTAGTGAGTCACCGAGTCGTCCGATTTGACCCCGTTAGACTTATTCTTATGGAGTTTTCTCAAGTCGCAGTTGTATTCGAATAAGCCACAAATCACAACGGTCCTCAAAGCCAACAGAACCCGTGGCATCCGTCAAATTCAGCCTGATTTGCTTTCACATATAATGGCATCGATAGATCTTTCAAACGAATAACAAATTTCGACGTTATCCCACACACACACACTTCATTTTGTTTAAATTGAAAAATAGGAAGCGTTCAATGGAATGCCCTATATTTTGTTTCCAAGCAAGTATTCTAGAATCGGCGGAAACATACTCGTTAATTTGAAACGACAGTTTATCAAACCATTAAAAACCGAATTCTGTTTTTTTGTCGATGGAAAATAACAATCACTTTGATTGGGGTATCTGAACCAATTGAAAAATCAATAACATCACGCATTTTGTCCTATTAACTAGCATAAGGAACTTTCATCTTCCACTGTGGAGTTGTTATATCCTTATGGATGGTGGTTATATATACTTGCCAAATGTAACAATCTAACCAAGAAAAAATATTCTGTAGTTTATATCTGAAAGTAATCACTGATGAAGATCATAGCAGTGTTTTAGAAAATATCAACCTTGCCAAATGTGCTCCGTTTATAAGAGCTCACTGATTGATGATGAGAGTGTCCAAAAATATTGGTCTGTCACCCCGAGTTTTTGTCAGCACATTTAGCATCAAAAACCAAGTAACATTTATCGCCTGTTCAGATGAGTCCTTTCAAAATGGAGCTTCTCACATTGCTTTCTTTTGGTTACTGGTCCTGTAGAGGAAGGTATTCATAGATTCAATCCAGAACCATATCAAAAAATTGTTTTCATCATCTCTACTTCGTAAAACTATCAACTCAAAAAAAAATGTCCAATTCCATTGAAAAAAGAAGCTCAATTTCTTTCTAAAATTGGATACTTTCATCTCAACAGATTAGCATTTTCTGCTTCAGAGTTGAACTTCAGAGAATCCTTATAAGGCTATACTTCAATGTCTTACTGTTTTCCAAATAGGTAATGAGTCACAATGAAGACTATTATTATATGATTAAGAACATATAAAAATGATTTAGGAATTCCATTTACATCTTTTTTATGTTACCTCTCTCCCTTTGACATTGAACTTAAACCTTATTGATAGTAAACCAATCTATAGGTCAAGATTCAGTTAAAAAATGATAAAAGTACATGCAAGTACTGTTGATATCAGAAACTACTTGAATAGGGTAAGTGAAATAGCGAATAATAATCACAATGATTTCTATTTTATCATCGGTGACTATAACGCTTCCGATATATCTTGGGCAAAACATAATAAATTATGTTTTGCAAATGTTGATAATGTGAAATTAAAGCATTGCACTTTACTGCTGGTGAAGGAAGGCTCCCACCATCCTGCTTTGGAAATAAATTCAGAAATTCCTGATACTGTTCTCGCAGGAAAAATATCTCATCGAAGTAAGCTCTTTCGAAAGGCTAACTATAACATCATAAACGAGAAAATTGGAAATATAGACTGGTATTCTCTTTTAAATAACACTAATGTTGATGTCTTTTTCATAAAGAAATTAATGAAATTATTACGAGACACGTACAATCTAAAATGATAAACAAAAACTATCCAATCTGGCTTTCGTATATTACAATGAAACTGATAAAAAATAAATCTAAACTGCACAAAAAAATGGAAAACATACAAAAACGAAGAAGTTTACTTGAACTTTTCAATACTGCGTATAGAGATTAAAAAACAAATCAATTCAGATTACTTAGAATACATTAATAATCTAGAAAGTGATATGGCGACGAATGTGAAAAAATACTTGTAATATATTTCCAACAAAAAAAATAAAGAATATCATTGAGTATATCACTGAAAGGACAAAAACTCGAAAATTCTCAGGATCTCTGCAACGGTTTCTCTGAATTTTTCTCCTCAATTTACGAAAGTTATAATACTCCATCAAATGTCACCATAGATTTAAATTCGGCATAAAAGTACAATCTGGATTGACTCAATAGGTAAAGAGAAAATACGGCAACAAATTCAAAAACTTGACATATCAAAAAGCTGTGGCCCCAACAATATCCCTCCTATTTTCATAAAGTCTTGTGTGGAGTCACTAATCGAGCCATTGTACATAATTTTCACTGAAAACAGAAATAATTCCTAAAAATTGGAAATTAGCCAATATGGTTTCAGTATATAAAAGTGGAAACTAGAGTGTGATTGAAAATTGTAGAGTGATATCGCTTCTATGTATATTTGGGAAACTATTCGAGAACTTTATTTCACGGCAAAAAATCGCCTAACAAATTTTCAACACAGGTTTCATCGTCAGCGCTCTTGTGTGACTATGAATCTGACATTTCTCGAGTAACTTCCGGTGCCACAGGGATCACACATGAGACCGTTGATGTTCTCAATTTCATTAATGACATTGTTTCGTGCTTTCAATAAAGTCATTATCTATTATACGCCGATGATTTGATAATTTATTCTCTGGTAGAGTAGATATTACAAGTAATTCTCCAACAATACATCTATCGTATATCTGATTATTGTCATTCCAATAAGTTACATCTCAATCCTCATAAATGCTCTTCTATAACATTTTTTCCAAAAAAGCGGAATCTTGATTACATTTACGAGATAGACGGTTCACCTCTGAAAAAAGTTCAACAAATAAAGGATCTAGGCATTATTCTTGATCATAAATTGTCTTTTGAAAACCATATTGATTATGTAGTTAAAAAAGCACTCGGAAATATTGGCTTCTTAGTCAGTACCTGTAAAGATTTTAAAAACCCTGAAACCTGTATACTCTTATATACCTAATCCCATTGTTCGCAGCCACCTTGAGTATACAACAATAGTGTGGAATCCTTTTTATCAAAAATAGAATGAATAGAACAGGTTCAAAAGAGGTTCATACGCTTCCTAACCTTAAAATTCAGATTAAATCAGAATTGTCCTCCATATACTTCTAGCCTAAAAATATATAAAATTGACGAACTAGAAACCAGAGGGAAAATTGCCAACGTAATTTTTCTTAGTGAATTGTTGAACAACAAAATCGATTCAGAATATTGTTTGGCAAAGATATCGTTCAAGGCAAATGTTTATTCCATGTGCAATGGTGATTTATTCAAGTTGTCTCCAGCAAGTAGTAATTATTACTTAAACGCTCCAATATCACGTATGCAACAAATATACAATTCCACTTGTTCCTCTGTTGACCCATTTCATTTACCCCTCTCAAAAATTGAGATTTTCTTGTAGAAACATACTATGCACTAGGTAGGGTAACTGTATTTTTATTTCTATTTGTAAATAATAGCTTTAGTTTTATCTAGCTCAACTCTTTGAATGTAATGATGAATCTTGTAATTTCTGTGTGACTCTATAATTGGAACTACTTTTCTGTTAAGTTGCTGTAAATAAATAAATAAATAAACACACGTCGTTGTCTATGGTGGTTTACCTTCATTTCTTGGGTCAGTTGAATTTTGTGCATTCCTAAATGCAGGCCTAAATGACGACGCAAAACTAGCCAAGTTATGCTCTGAGGCCGAGTCCTTATGAGCGACACGAAATCGACTCTCTCGGATTATCCTGCACACTCTCACAAACAGCAGCGATGTTTTCAGAAGATCTTGCATTTCGTTGCCCTACGGGTGTTGGTCAATCGTGTTACTGGACCAGAGGACTCAAAATTTATCCACCACATTGCGAATAGTCCTCTCCGTAGAACGATTATGGAGACCGTACAATGGGGAAATGGCGCGGTACGTTGCTCGAACATAACATCAATTTTGATGAAACAATTTTATTATTGCATGTGTTGTTGAATGCTAAACAGACTGAATAAATGACAACTGATTTTACAGATGTTCCGTCAACAAGATGTCCGTTACCAATTGTCAAAGTTCGGAAGTTCCTCATGGATGACCTCACAGTTCAGTGATTATAATTGATACCACAATTCTGAAGAATTGGGGTATTTCTATCACAAACTTGATAACGTAACATCACTTTTCTCATCTAAATGGATCACCGGTAGACTTTTTTGCTCACTCTAAAACAGTGTTTCCCAAACTTATCTAAAGCGCGACCCCTTTTTGTTAAAAAAATTATTCACGACCCCCTACTCATCACCCAAACCAAAATAGCGACAAAAATAGCGTGCCTAATTTACAACTGACGGTTTCTCAAATTTTATTTTACTTT
>WOGN01004054.1:0-14546 GCA_015342105.1 Leptinotarsa texana
TGAAATGTCACTAGTAACTAACCTAAAAATAGAATAATGTCACCAGGAGAAGCATTCCTTTTCAAATGAAGTTTTTTATAAGAAAAATGTTCATTATTGAAGTGAAAAGTGACAAAGAAGGAGGAATAAGGTGTAAAGGTGATCTAGTGAATAAATGCTTGTGTTTTTAAATAGTTTATTTGGTGAAAAAGAAGGCTGAAAAGTTGCCCTTTTCTGAACTTTGAAGGGCTATAACTTTTTAAATAAAGGAGAGCGCCGTTTTTTTCTTTTGGATTCGTAATCTACCCATCAAAATACGTAAGTACAGTCGAAATTTTTTTTAAAATCACCGGGTGTCCACAAAACGAAAATTTACCCTGTTTTGAACCGTCCCGAATCGTTCTTGCTATCGAGGCTGAACTGTTGAAAACTATTTCCGTTGCTCATGCGCATTCATGTGGAAATTTGTCTGAGATATTTGCTAGGATGTTTTTTCATTTATTTGATTTGAAAAATTGATGATTGACGGTAAGATAACATTTGAACTGACTATAAGGATACGCTACATAACAAAATGAACATGATCAATAGTATTTTGTTTCTTCATATATTCGATAGGTGGCACAGTGGTCTCCTCAAAAGAGTTCTAGTTTAAACAAGTGTTCGAGACTATTTCGGACTGTTTGAGATTTTTTGTTTATACGCATCATGTCCTGCGCAGTTTCCAAACAGTTCCGGATGTTAGAACCAGAACAAACCTGATGCCTGAAGCATTGTCAAAATAGTTCCAACAAATACTAAACATGAGTAAGGATAATAGCAATAAAACATATCAACAGTACAAAAAAAAAATTTGAAAGTTTGAAATAGTGCACATGTTGACAACACCGTAACTTGTCATCTTGTTAACGTGAACAACCTATATCTTCAGCGATCTGCGTTATCGCAAAGGTTATAGTTACCCCCTACGTCAGGAATAAATGTCAACGGAAGACTACCTGAAAAGCCGAAATATTCTTGTAACAGTAGTTTTATCATTCCCTTTGAATTTGAAAAAGTAGTTTTAGAAAATGATGCTGAAATAATACAAAATAAAAAGAGCCTGAACTTTCGAACAAGTACTGAGTAATAGTAACCAATTTTCGTTGGTTTATCGATCATTTTGGAACTTTACGATGTACGTAATGATCAAACGTGGATCAGATTTCAATGTCCATCATTTTCTCAAGGCAACAATACACACATCAGCACGATCTAGACCTAAAATATAATTATGCGTTCTGTGAGTTTATCTTTTACTTCTATTCAGGTGCATTGGTGTTTTATCGTATTCTACTGTGATTAGGCCATGTTAATCGTGGGATTACAACTTTATCTGCAGTGTTATTCCTGGCGTTAATTTAGTAACAAAATGTTGCTTTTTACATTTAAAATTACGAAGTTACACACTTTGAGAGCGTCAGTAGGTGGCTGATGATGTTGATTTATGCGTATTTCGTCTTCTTTTTTTCAACTTCTCACAAAGAAAAGATTGAATACTGATTCATTTTACCCATTCATTTCACCACCAACTTATTTAGCAAATCTGAAGTGGATTTTTCCGAAATTATATAATAATAAACAAAAACTTCATATAAAAAGTTATAATAAAAGTCGAAGTTTAATTTTTGCAGCTGTGCATATAACTGTTAAAATGACAAGAAAAAAACTTATAGAAATCTATACAAACACATTCAACGATATGATCTGAGTCATTTGTTTTCTAAATCTTGTCCACATTGATTTTGTTTCCCAAGAAAATATGAGAATAAACATGTCAAAGGTGAAAATGAAAAAGTGCCTATTTTTGCAAATCTTTATAGTTCGTGCCTAGGTGTCCACATTCCCAAATTGTGCCCATTTTGTCACAATTCTGCTCCAGATAACAATGATCTTGGTAATTTCTTATATTTGACTTAGTAGGCACGCGCAGTTATCAAAGTTATCAAATTTGTGAATATATTACGAAATTGTGCAACTGGCAACTCTGCATTACAATTACAATTTTGGTTACAAGTTACAAATACAATGTCAACATGTCAACAATGTCAACCTCTGTCATGGCTACCTCAGGAATGTCTAAATGTTTGTTTATAATATTGCTATTGCATTCTATAAAAGGTGAACAAAAGTCATACTTATGTAAACAAAATAATTCTTAGTTACTTTTATCTTATTCTTTCTACATGTAACATTATCCTATGCCGTTCCAGGAGAGATCTGGAAACAACCACAGCTGAGAGAGGATTCAGATGATGATTATGATTCATTCAATCCACACGATCCAGGGGAACCTCCTCCTGACTTGCTTGTCCAACAAAGTTACTTGAACTCCATTCAGTCTACACAACTCAAACGTTACAAGTGCCACTCTTGTGAGCCACCTGACTGTTCTAATCTCTCTGTGTGTACTAACGCGTTTCAGTGTTGGAAATCCAGAGTACGGGAAAGCTCGGGAGAAGAAAGTGTAACAAGAGGATGTACTATAAGTCAAGAACAACTTCCGTTGTACTGTAGGACTCCTGCTGTAACTATTCAACACAAGCGGCAGGCCAGCGGACAGTTTCAGATCGACTGCTGCATAGGGGATTTTTGTAATGACGGGCCGTTTCCTGAACTGCCTCCATTGTATCAGGAAGCTTCAGGTCCTTATTCTGATTCTTTAATATATGGTTTGAAAATTTTTGCAGCCATTCTTGGTCCGTTAGCAGTGTTTGGTGCAATCGGAGTTATAGCTTTGTATTTTCTAAGGAGGTACTACAGAAATAGGTACGTATATAGGCAAAAGGCAATTTCTTATTCATATTTTTTCATCACTGGTGAAAAGATAGCAAATGGATATATGAGTGAGAATTTCATGAATCAAGCTGCTATAAGGATAGTTTAGATAAATTTCTGTAAACTCAGTTTACTTGAAAATGGTTTATCAAACCGAAACTGGTCGTAACAAATAAACTTGATAGAAATCTAACAAAATTTATTTTCTTCATCCTATATTCACTTTTAATTCAATTGAAATTCATTGATTTCTAAGAAACCCAGATTTTTTAATAGTTCTAAGATTCCTTGGGATTCAGTTCAGTATCATTTTAAGTTTTATTTACTCAACTCAAAAAAATATCAAAAACTTATGTTGCTGTTGGAATACATGTTGATTGCATGTATTGATTTCTGTGAAAATCAGACATTTTTAAGCAGAAATATGGGAAGATGAAGTGTTTAAAATACATCTTGGACTATCTAAAAGATTTTTTCTTTGAAGAAGCTCTATACTTACAACGTTTACCACTGTTAGTCTGAGCTTTATTTTCTCTTCTATTCTTTCATATAACATCTGTGTTATATGAGGCCGTTAGTATACCTTTTACTTGCAATGTATTGATTTGTTCAAAATTAATATTTTTTGGTGGGAAGATGTTCTGGGTTCAAGCAGGATTATTCTGTCAACCAAACCAAGATGCATATAACTTTATGAATTTCTTCAAAATAAAATTTTTCATGGAAGGCTGGTGCCACAGGACTTTTTATCAAAAACTTACGTTGCTTAAGGTAATTAGCAATGTCAGTTAATTTTATTTTTTCAATTCAAATTTCATAGCAAGAAGCTGTCAAGCTTACATCACACTTGCTATGTTTTTAAGCTCTGCTTTCGAATAGTTGCCATGCAGTGAAAGACAGAATTCTCGTTTGGCAGTTGATGTCAACGCTTGGTTTTGAAATGGGCTGGCTTGTGAAGTTTTGCTTATCTTTGATATTCGTGGATTGAGTCTTCTGTCATTCATTAGATGGCATCTGCGTAAGGGAAGATGTCATCACCTTCATTTTCTCAGGCTTTTATTTTAAGGATGTTTGAGTCCACCAAATTTCTTTGAGTTTTTCCTAGCACCACTGATGAGAACTATGGAAGGTCCAAACATCACTGTCTGGTGTTGGATCACAAATTATTTGTTTTCAGAATTTGGTTTTAACTACGTATTCCTTGTTATTGCACACTATTTTCTATAAAAAAGTTGTAGACATTTCAGTTAGAGAATTGAATATTTCTATTATTTTTAGGTTATGCAATGATCATCGGATGGACCCTGACACATACTTTGCTTCTGATGATCTGCTCAGGGCAACTGCAGCTGGGGATAGTACTCTGAGAGAGTACCTTGAACATTCAATGACCTCTGGTAGTGGTTCTGGATTGCCACTTTTAATCCAGAGAACTTTAGCCAAACAAATATCATTAGTAGAATGTATTGGCAAAGGCAGATATGGAGAAGTATGGAGAGGTATTTGGCATGGGGAAAGTATTGCTGTAAAGATATTTTTCTCTAGAGATGAGGCCAGTTGGACAAGAGAAACTGAAATATACAGGTAATTGGAAGTCATGTTTTGTTTAGAAAATCAATTTTAATTCAGTTGATTTACTCAGTTATTTTCAAATATACTAAAATGATAATGGGTTGATATGAATAAAGTCACTTTCTGTATTTGTTGAAATGTTTGTTATAGAAGCGAAATTTAGATAGTTTTTTAAATTGAATACTAAATATATTTATATGAAATCCCAGTGTGAGTTTGGTTGTGGGATACTTACCGAAAACATGGATATTAATTAAGGTCTGCCTTGTTCCGAAACCTGAGAAAAATTGGACAGGATGAATCACTGTTATGCTATTTCCATTGAAAACATCAGACAGGCATATTTATTAATTTTCATTCATTTACGGGTAAACCCCAGTTGAAAAGCATCACTCACATTTCACTTACATGAAACACTATCATCCCCAATGGTGGACTTTGAAGTTTCGGAATAAACTACTTGTCTTATTACCTTATTAACACCAATCTGGATAATATTAGATGAAACTCTTTTCATTCATAACAAATTATCCAATACGAACCGCCAATTCTTCAGTCCACGTGGACTAATTCGTTGCGGCATAATTCCTTTGTATTGGTTTTTTTGGCCATTGACTTCGCCGACACCTTTAAGATTACTATATCGGTTACTTCGACTAACCTTCTTTAAGCTGATGAGTATAAAGTTAGATTATGATATTTAAAAATTACGTAATTTTCATAATATTTGCTTGATATGAGATTTTGAATTCGAACTTTTCAAGATCGGTTTACCAAAATGTTTTTTCAACTTTTACACTTTTAAAAAATGAAAGCGACATCATAACATGAAATACAGTAACTTTTCATGTTCTTTTATTGCAGACAAAGATTTCTATCTGAGGTAACTGCAGGTAATATAGTCATTTATTGAACACCAGCTCGACTGAATTGCCAGTCAAGTTTGAACCGAGATCATTTTGGTTTTTGTTGTGGAGTGCAAAAGATCCAATATAACATGACATGCCCTCCCTAATTGCAAACTTGACAGAATTGGCTTTTTGATTAATTTGAATGGTGATTCGATTTTGAATGGTGATCACATTTTATCTTATTTTATCTGAAGCGCTGTTTATTTAAGAAAATATTCACATTTATTATTGGTAAGCTGTTGATCATATAAATTCGTATCGAGCATGGTGTGAATTGTAGACATGATTGTTGTAAGGAGTGATTGTAAACAAAAAGGTGGTAGTTTTATTTGCAGAGGTCATGCTGGATAAAAGGGATATTGTTATCTCAATGATTTCTGGTAGTTTTTTTGGAATTTTCATTTATTGCAAAACCATCAGAATTATATAATATATCTTTACCTTTTTTTACCAGTTCGATAATTGCTTCGATACAAAACTGCAAAATGAAGGAATACCAAAAATTACCTGAATTGTGTGAAATCATTGAATGAAAAATCGAAAACCACGTATATATGGAATCATTTTTTTCAAATAGAAACAACACTGTATTGACCTTCCCAAAGAACATTAAGACAATACAAAAATTACTAATGTTTTTCTTCTATTCCAGTATTGTCAGACCAAGATTATATCTCTTGGCAACTGTCGAAGCAAAAACACATGAAGAGTGGTCCAAATATATGCCAGACATATCACCACTTAAATCCAGACTCAAAAATTTGTCTTGCGGCACCGAAGATGAGAATTTTGAAATTTTTGAGATATGAAAATACCTAAAATCCGCATTTTTTTAAAATTTTGGTTAATGTTCATTATCATTACACAAAATATGGAAATCATTCGGATAACAGGTGTTAAAGGTTACTTTTCTACATCCCTTAAACGTCAAAATCCAATCGACCGTCTTGCTTCACACCTGTATTTTGTTTTAGAAAATTACTGTTCAAAGAAGAACTGAATGAAGCTGAGACTGAAGCCCATGCGAAAGACACACCATAAATAGATAGAGTTACTAGAAACTGATTCAGCAATGAAAATTGAATGTTTGAAAGAGAAAAGATTACTCCAGAAATAGGTTTCACTGTATATTAGTGAATAAAATTATTGAATGTTTCATTGTGTCTCATTTCGTTATAACACACAACTGAAAGGACGTTGAGAATGACGAAAAAACATACAATATTTAACTTGCTCATTCAATTCACAGTATGATTGAAAAATAGTTGTGTATCAAAGCATAACGAACACTATTTTTTACACCACAATTTTACCTTATATTAACGTCATTTACATTGTTCACAAAATATATAGCAGATTTAATTTCTTCATTAACTTGAGGTTCAGCATCTCTGCAATACAAGGGATATTGTGTAGTAATGTCAAAGCAACTACAACACTAGAGCCAAAATTGGAAATTTTCTTTTCCTTAAACCAAAGCACCTTTATATTGGTTTACGAGTCTAGATCTGCAATTCTTTAAATAGATGTTCAGCAGGAATATGTGGATTTCCTAGTGGAGTAATAACTCCATAACCCCTATCTCCAACTAGTACATTATCAGCATTGTCTCCATTTTCAAACTTACTTTCAAAAAATATTCGCATCATGGACACCAGACCAACGGCATACAATATTGTTTATTTTCAATTCAGCATCGCACATAGCTTGAACAATGAATGAGAAAAGTCCCTTTCGATTTCGAAAATTTCCAGCATGGGGACCACCAGGCGATTGCATCCTGATATTGTAGAATCCGGCGCTCCCATACATTTAAAAAATTTACTGTTATTTCTTCTTGTCTTTCAGGAAGCTCAATGTAGGTATTACTAAGCCTTGCAATAGTCCTTGTAACTTGTCGAAGAACTGTAGATTTATCAAACATATTGAAGTCAACTGTAACCTAAAACATAGAACCTGTGACTGGTATCGTAATGTCTTCAACACTTTTACAGCAATAGTGATTGAATGGTAACTGAAATACATCGTAGTGTAAAATATAATGTCTCAAGTCATTTTCAAATAATCACTTATTACAAATCTCACATTATGATTTTCTAATCATAGTCTACATTTGAATTCAATATCGGACCATATTCCAAAGTGACTGGGTCTGTTTATAAAAGATTGTGGCCTTCTGAGATGTATAAAACAATTCAAAATCGTCGGTTAATTCTTCGATCAATTCGCCCATTTAGAATTACAAATAGCGAAATAAAGATTCATCATCAATTTTTGGTGTTAAAAATACATCGTCAAATGTCTAAACCTTCTTGAACCGTCTTTGAAAGCTCTCCCAGTTCAGTTCAAATAAACATCGCTTTGAACCTCCGATCAAGAGTGACTGAAGTATTCACAACAAAAATTTTCAATTGAACTCATTGAGCACAGAACTACAGTTGAACTTTCCATCTGCAACCAAGCCTAAATATTAACCGTTATTTTAACACCTCGACACGTGACACCAAGGTGATCTCTTCAAGAGAAAGATTACTTCTCCTGATGTGTTAAAATAACTGTTTGGTGTTGGGAAAACACCAGTAGGTAATATTCGTATTCATTACTACACCAAAGGTTCTAAACAGTGCATCACAAACCGAGACTAAGTCTAGTTAGCACGTGCGTATCTCAATAAAAACACATTTAGCCAAAGTGTTAAAATAGATGAAGCCGTATTCCGTACAAGCCAATCGAGAACTTTTCCCATATCAGCTTGGTAAAAGTTTCTTATAATCCTGCTTCCATTTTTTTTATTACATGTGATCCAAACATGTAATTTTTTGATATGAATTTTGTTAATATATCACGCATGCGTTTAAAATCGTATACATTTATCATTTGATACTATATAGTACCAAACGTTTGGTACTATAGGGTATAGGCTATAGGGTATAGGCCCAACAGGGACTTCCGAATTTTAACAATTGATAACGCCCATCTTATGAAGCTACATCTGTCAAATTAGTTGTCATTTATTCAATCTATTTTGTCAAATCACTATAGACGAATAGAGCATTCAACCACACGTACAAATAACAAAATTGTTTCATCAAAATGAATGTTCTATTTGGCCGAGTGCTACGCCCATTTCACGATCGTCATTGCAAATAGTTCACGAGAGAACTATTTGCAATGTGGTGGATAAATTTGAGTCCAGTGGGTCGTGTTTCAGTAAACGATTCAAGAATGCCATTTAGCCGGTCATCTGTCCATATTTATTTGAGAATGACGTTGGCCATGCCATCACTGTCAACGGCGAGCACAATAGGCCTTTTCATCATAAGACGAGCACAAGCGTAGCCGTCATATTAAAATGGCGGTAATTCAAAATATTCGTACTATCTTAATCAACAATGGCTGGGAAAGAATATTATATCTACAAACAAATAAATTATTGAAAAAAACCATTGATGGTGTCCACTTGTTTATAATTCAGTTGAGGCTCATAATTGTAAACAATTAAAAAGGTGGTTAAAACGTCATGGGCGTCCGCAAAAAGGACAAAAAAGGGAGCTGATTGAGAGGTTAGGTATATGTCAGCAATTGTTTACTATCTAAAAACATATAAAAATAGTATTTACTATTTTATTCTTATTAATAATGTCAATTTATTTGATGTGATTGAAAATATATTTCAGTTGACAAGAGTACTTATGGAACTAATAATTAAATCAAGTCATTAATATTTTGAGGTTGTACATATGACGTTATTAATTAGACAAATATGTAAATACTAAATTGAATATGTTTTTTATTAAAGGGAAATATTTAATACAACATAATATACCTACATGAAATTTACAGTCAAAAATGCAATAAGGAATAATGTACGTATGTTGAAATTCTTGATAGCTTAAAGGATCAGGGTTCACTTCAGTTGGACCACTTTCTGCAATGAAATTTAGTGAGCAAATATAAGTATTCTTGGTAACATCATGAATAGATTTAAAGCCTCGGTCACTCCTGCCACATTTTTTCACCCATAATTCACATTTTGAACATGCTTTAATATGTAATTTGCTTGATGATTTGATAATTTTTTTGCGATACTCGAGACAAGGCTTTGGAAAATTTATAATATAGTGTGGGTTGGTTTTGAATGATTTGTATCGTGTATCAATTTTACACACTCCATAACAACACCGTTTTGTTGTTCCTTTTCGTACAGATAACATAATTATAATGGGCTATAAAACTTTTTTTCTGATTACTTTGACTTACTACTTCATTTTTTTACTTTTTTTACAATTAATAAACTTCTATTTATATTTTTATTTTTGAAACATGAGTTGCGGGCTCTTTAACATGGTTGTTTACAAAAAACAGTAAGAAAAAGATGGCTAATACTGACGCTAGCACACACAAAAAATGTGATGAAAAGGCCTATAGATCGATGTCTATTAACTTCTTTCAACAGGGTGGCTCTATGTGCCACACAACTCATTTCACATTGAATATTCTGCACGAGCGATTTGAGGGCACGGTCATTTCATGTGGAGGTGATATGAACTGTCCACCGAAAGCGTGCGATTTGACCTCGTTAGACTTTTTCTTGTGGGTTTTTCTTAAGTATGCGAATAAGCCATCGATCAAATTCAGTCTGATTTATGCGGCCTGAGTCATGAACAATTGGATGCGTTCCACCCAGAGAAGCCGTCGCGGACATTTGAACGATGTTACATTATAATATTCCATAGATAATGGTATCAATAGGTCCTTCAAAAGAATACAAAAATTCGATGATATCTTACACACACTTTGTTTTATTTGAATTTAGAGTCCAGAATTCGTTTTCTTTAATCGTGCATGATCCATCCATAGAAACCTACATTATGTTCTCATAATATTTTCATTTGTCCTAACTGTAACTCATGAAATATTGTGTAGTTTCTGCTTTGTTTGTTGTTTAAATTTTTATAAAACTCTTGTAGGTAATAAAATTATATTCAAATCAATAAGTTTCTGTATTACCTATATGACTTAGAATAGCCATATTACCGACACCGTGTCGGTAATGTGCTGCTATTTTTTAGTGACGTAATGAATTGGTGATTTTTCACAAATATGTCCATAAACACTTTTCGAAAGTTCATTTGGTTCTAAATAAAGAATAAAATACTTGAGGTGGCTATGTTACCTGGAGATACCACTGGAGGTACTTTTTTTTATTGCCCGAATATAATATATTTATGATAATCATTTAATCACTCCCGAAATATCAAATTGAACAATTTTCAGAAAAAAAAAATTCAATTTAAATACGAAAGCTTAGTCATCAAATTATGTACTTGATTACTTACTTAATTAGGCGTTCGCTTTCAATAGACATGAAAATATCTCAAAGGTCAATAAAAATAATGGTTATAATTTAGGAAACGAAAACATTATTCAATATTGCACAACGATAATAATTATATCGGAAATGTGACGAAAACGTGACAGAGAAAGATTTTCGAATATATAAATACAATTATGAAACTGATGGGATTTATTATCATTTCACATTATTGACGTTCATTAATAAGTACAGAAATGAAATATTTGAAGTAAGTATTGTTGAATTCTTCGGTATGACTTATATGTACTTGAGTATGTTTTGATTTATTTTTCAAAAAATTGTGATGTGTAGCTACAAACCTTTTTTGTCATCATTATAATTGCACGTATTCAAGATCAAAGTTGTCGGTATTTTACAGAGATTTCTCTAATTTTCATTACTCAACTCTTGCATGCAAAATATCTCAAACGCTTAGATATATATCCAGTAAAATGTTGTGTTTACTCGATACGTTAGGTTCTATACCTAGATTAGGTTACAATATAGGTTTGGTTTCGGTAAAAATACTTATATATACACCATTCTGTCAGTCAACATCTGTTTTTCGGATAACCCTCAGGAGTCGAAGCATTAACGGTGTCTTACCTTTTAACGTAGTAAGGAATTTATAACGGGTTGTGCGTGATTTAAACGAAATGATATGTGCAATTGGTGATACTTCATGATAACGTATTATTGTAAGATTTTCACGATTTTCTCACGCAATACGTCTTCGTATGCCCATATAAATCACAAATAATACAAATCAAAGAACCCCAAACTAATGATATCTATACCCCGTAATGATATCAATAGTTAATTGTTCAATCAAATCTACAGTACTGGTTTTGTTCACAATTTTGCTAATGTCAAGATATGTTGTACCACAACCTCTTGTGATTTTTGAGACTACTATGTAATTGTTTTGGTCTTTTATTATCAGATCTTACTTTGAAGAAGTAACTGCAGGTACAAATGTGTCCCTGTATTGTCAACATGAGTTTTACAAATAATACGTTCATGTGCATTTTCTACATATCTGGGATTATATTTAGTAATATATCATGCACCTTTCAGTATCTCTTTCAACCCCTTCTATATTATTTTAAAAGTTGATTGCATTTTCAAAAAATTATTTTACTTTCATCACTCAAAAAAATATCCTATCCACGGCTTTGTAACATTGAATTTCTTCTCGTTTCACTGTACAATTTTGCGTTCCTATAGAAGTACCAAATATTTGTGAAATTATCACCTCGGTAGCAATAACAGAATTCAACTAAGCCGGTAGTGCTTAATGTTCTACCATTCGCCTACCAAGTTTGCCATATGGATTCACTCACAAATATTGCATATTTTCTTTACTAGAATTCAGTCGATTTGGTTGGTGTGAGCGCTTCATTACACGCTTGAATTGTCAATACCATTCAATACAATGGAAGTCCGAATTTGTTACATTCATGTAGTGAATTGATGCATCGTAGAAACCCCTCAGGTAGCACCACAATCTAGGTTACTCAAGAATAATATCGTCATATTTCACAAAAAACATTGACAAATTTCACACATAAACCTTTCCTCTGGATCACCCTATCCATTAGTGAAAATCATGAAAATTCGTTCTGTAGTTTTTGAATTTGTAGCGTTCAGACAGAGGCAGACAAAACGCGGGATATTAAGTTATAATATGTATTGTAATTCATGATATTTATTGATATTTGTTTTGCAAAACAATTTGATTATAAAATTTTTTGTGGTTTTCAGTTACTACTTGGTTTCCGCCTTATGGGTAGCAAGTTCAGTTAATTGTGAAACCTCCTACGAACCATATTGTGAAAAATTCGAAGAGCAAGAGTTTTATTGGACTTGTTTTAACATAGAGCCAGATCTGTACAGCCTGAGATCACTATTAGCAGTCAACTCAACACTCGTCCGTACTCTTGCGTTCATCAACATGAAAGGAAATTTCGATGTTTCCATTCTCGCCAACTTCTCTCAATTGAGAGGCGTTCTGATGTTCAACAGCACACTCGATTTCTTCCAAATACATTCCAGGTCTCTGAACAATATATATTTGTCAGACTCTACCTTTTCACTTGAAACAAAGTTTACAAATTGCTGCGCACACCTTCAGAAGCTGACAATCAAAAACACAGTAGGTTTAAATCTCCAAACCGGGGCTTTTACAGGTTTTCGGAGGCTCAAAAAATTGTATCTGTCCAATCAGCAAATACCTCGAATAACGCATTGTACATTCAACGGATTGAGATCCCTTAAGAAGCTTTCTTTGACAAACACAACTACCGTTGCTATAGAATCTGACGCATTCAAAGACCTCACCAGACTAAAGGAGTTATACTTAGAAGATGACACATTGCAAAGCATTGAAAGCAATGTCTTCAAACCATTAAAAAGATTGACATCACTGACCATCTATGGAGAGAATCTGAAAGCTTTTTCTTTGGATATGTTCAGTAAGCAGAGAGGAATTACACAAATCGGATTGCCTTTGTCAACTTGGAGAGTAGTGGATGTTGAAACATTACCGAAAATGTTTCCAAAGCTGTATGCTTATTCGTACATAGGGGAATGGGAAAATACTGATGATGAAGAGTATATCAAGGGAAAATTCTTCAGACTCAGCCAACTGCTTTTGGACAGACAATAGCGAAGGGGGAAAGTAATCTACCAAGATAGTATTAACCAAACTTTTCAACAGTAGGGTGTTTCAAAACTGCTTGGACTAAGTTTTGGTGTTTATTTACGATAATATACAAATAATTTATTTTAGAAATACTATTGTAATTTTGTACTTCGCTTTGATTTGCATAGTTGAAGAAACATCACTCAATAGTATTAATTAATGTATGTATAACATATGATATTCATTGTTTATTTTTTTGAATATATTCCCAAACAAATCAAAATTATTAGGAGATGACTAATTTGTTGAAATTATCAAACTCAACTTTCACAATCATAGCCAATTTATTAATGAATTGAAAAGGAGGAGGTTGTATAGACACCTGCTGAATTTTAATCAGTTTATGAAGTTCACAATGAATTCCCTAACAAAAAAAAGAACTGACCTATTTTATGGATAGTATCTGCATTCAAACATTTGTTTCTTTCGCTCAAAAGAATCGATTATAAAGAACTGTGGGCCATTACAAAACATCGACTAAGACTTGTTATTATCTGTTTGGTGGACTTCTAATTTCGAGTTTGTTTTCGAAAATTAAACAAGTTTTCTATTTCTGTTTTTGAAAACAGTTTAGTTTATTGGAAATCCGCCTTTATAATTATGTATATATGTTTGCTTTTAACATGGAAATGACATTGTTCGAGCCCTGAGGATGAACTCAATAATGTCCAAAATGTAAGCAAAAACACAATTTTTTACTTATTCTTTTATCCTTCGCCTAACCAGTCAATTTTTGAACTAATATTGACTCTCATCTGATGAAAATAACGTCTGAGCTCTCATCTTCAGCGACATGGAGATAACTTCATGAAAAGAGAAATTAAAATTTCTATGTTTTTTACCACTTTTATTTGTAACTAAGGTTACTACAGTTTCGTCCTATATGGACATTTTCAAACTTAGACAATTTCATTTCTCTTTTAATCATGATCTCCTAACACGTAGTAACGGCTACATTCATCAATTTATTGAGATAACTTGAAATTATTTGTCAACTAAACTTACAAATCACGGCAGAACAGAAGACCTTTGCTTACTGTTTATCATATGCCTGGGCTAAATATCCGACACACTTTGTTCATGAGGCAATATTTTTATATTGTATTCTTATAAATTTATATAAACATTACACAAATATAAAAAAATGTGTGCGTTTCGGGACGCCCGACAGAAGTGATAACCCAAACTAATTTAGATTGAACTATTT
>WOGN01004055.1:0-14545 GCA_015342105.1 Leptinotarsa texana
TGGCAAGAAACACAGTAGAACATTTATTAGGGAACCGTCCGAGAAAAGAACTGAAGAACTACCTCAATATCGTAGGGATCGGCTCATAATAATTACAGGGTTACTATCCGGTCATTGTCCGCTTCGAGGTCACCTGAATAAAATGGGGCTATACAACGAAGATCCCATCTCCAGATTATGCAACGAAGGGACAGAAACAGCTCTACACATCTTATGCGAATGTGAGGCACTGAATCACAGGAGGCAGGCTATATATGGACGTACAAAATTACGCCCAGAAGAATATGACGAATATCCAACAAGGAACCTGTACAAACTAGTACAGGGAACGAGACTGATGGAATGGGTGTCATGAGAAGATGGAAGAATAAACGCAATAAACCCAAGAGGCTGCAGTGTTTTCTGGAGACTTGGACTAAATGGACAAGTCAGGTAGCTCCCAAGTTGTAAAAATATAGTACTACACTATGAAAAAGATGCAAATCCAATATTTCTATACTTTGTCAACTCAGAATCGGGATATAAGCATAGATCTCCCACCCTAGTCAAGATTTTATACCGTATCGAGGACCGTGTGGCATTAAGGTGACTAAAAATTGGGTGTTCGTGATTGTATGAAGTTGACATATACCGTTTTACCGGTGGAAAGATGGTAGTCGGCTGGCGCGAGATCTGGGGAGTATGGTGGGTGAAGCATAACTTCGACGCTCAATTCGGAGGGTGATTTGTGAACTGAGCAGACGGCTGTTGTCAAGGAGCAGGATCGGACACCTTCTGGTGACCAGTGCGGACTGCTGGTGATGCAACGTTTGGTTCATTTTGTCGATTTCCTCATAATATGACTCTCTTGTGATGATTTGAGCCGTTTGCAGAAAGTTATAGTGAATTACACCGGCTGCTGACCACCATACAGTAACCATGATATTTTTTGGTGGGTTTTCGCCTTCGGGAGCGAAGGTTCATCGGTGACGAACCATCGTCCTGAATTCATTCCGGTGTCGTGAAGGATCCAGTTTTCATCACACGTGATGATCCGATACAAAAAAGGCCGTTTTAATTGCGCCAAAGTGAAGAAGAACAGACCTCGAAACGTGACAATTTCTGTTGATTGTTCAAATCGAAAGGCACCCAATCGACTACTTCCACGGCGCTTCGGAACTAAAATCTCCGGAACGAAATTTGGTAAACCGACGTCAAACAGTGCGCTATAATTCCCGATTGATTTTTTGAACAGACAAAAATTGGCAGAAAACCGTCTAACGACATCAAAGTTCGGAAAAACATTAACAGCATCAGTGTATAGAGTACAAAATTCCCTATCGTTCAATATATACCACCACACTAATTCTGTGGAGCGTCCTGCGTGTTCTGATTGACTCCATTGGTGTATGATGCGAGTCTCCTCTCCATCCGTGCCACCAGGTGGTAAAACTGATATTTCTATCACTTCGTTAGCAGGCTGGGGAGGAGCTATACAGCCCTGCCGCCGAAGATAGGATACGTAATCCCTAAGATTTTTGGCGGAAAAGGCGGTATGCTCCGGATGTGCTTCACACCACAGAGCATGCAATCTTGCCATGTACCCTCTTCACGCGGGCTCACCACTCTCGTACCAATGCATGAGGCTATCTCTTCGCTCATGCGTCCAGTGGTCAAGCCAGAGTCCAAACAGGGGGCGTCACTTTCAGAAGGGGTGTATTTTAGGGCGACTACCTCAGTCCCCTTCTCTTCTGCATCTCACTATTGCCATTATCTATTGCACTTAGAAATACTCGGAGGTACAAGGTCACCTATTTGCTTTATATGGATGATTTTAAACTTTATGTCTCTGGAGAGAAGGATCTCCATCAGTCCTTGAGGTTGTTGGCAGAGTACAGACATGTTATCGGTATGAAATTCGGGATAGACAAATCTCAGAAGAGAACGATGCGGGGACTACGCACAGGATGTGCAGCTCATAGATGGAAGCATCCTACACCATCTGGATGCCGGAGAGACGTAAACTCAACTCAAGGTGAAACAACGCCACTCACAAGAGGTAACAGCAGTGAAGAACTCTCTCCACGGCAAGTATCAGCACAAACTTCGGCAGATCTGGTCATCGGAACTGTCGGGGAAGAACAAAGTTGCTGCAACAAATATGCTTGCCGTTCCAATCTTACTCTACTCGTTTGGAGTAGTGAAGTGGACTCGGGAGGAGCTGTATCAACTCGACGTAAAGACTCGAAAAAGAATGCATCTCTATAGGAGTTTGCATCCCAAATCGTCCGTTTCACGGTTGTACTTCCCCCGACAACAGGGAGGCCGTGGACTTTTGAGTTTGGAGTATCTACATGACAGAATGGTACTGGATACAGCCTCTAAAGTCGTCAGGAGTTCAGATCCCCTTCTCTGCATGGTCCGTGACCATGCAGACATGTAATAAGCCCTGAAATCTCTGAGGCTCATGTTTGGGTGTTCTGGAGGTATGAGTACGGGGTGGCAATGAAGCGTCGCTCCTCCAAACCTAATTCCTATCGAGACCTTTCGAAGATGTGATTTATGGATTATTATCTACGCACCCAACAAGAAACAGTCACAAACTCAAATGCTTTGTCTAATGGTCGTAAAAATATATTTTTCAAGCGTTGATGCAGCCTCACCTTATTCCAGTGATATACCAAAAAGCTCCCACTGAAGAAATGAGAGTGAATATTAGTATTACAACTCTGCTGTTCAAATTTGCATACTTTAGATAAAGTTGTCTTGTTCCAACATCTTCTTTTTTGAAATTCCATTCTTCGTAGCTCAAAATGCAGTCGAGTGACTTTTGAATTTTTGGAGATTTTACTAAAATAATTACCATAATTCCAACATTCACATATTGGATATAAAGACAGAAAAGGTCGACAACTCTTTCTTTGCATGGCCACACCATTGGTATTGTTATTAGCATCAGTTGGGTCATAAGTAGGTAGTGAACTAAAAATATTCTTCTGAATTTTGTATAAAGCAGAACAAAAATTGAATTGGTTTGTCTGAAGTTCCAATGGCCGGTGAAAATCATGAAATATTTCATCAACTTCAGATGGTGAACTTCCATTTCTTTATTTCGTCTGTAGCTGAAACAGTAGAAAATTTGCAGGGGTAAATGAAATTCACAAACAATCATTATTATTTAAACTACTTTAATAATTACCGTAGATTGACAATCAAGCGAGCAAAAGAAATATTTTACAATAATAGACTCAGTGAGTCTCATAATAAGATGAAAGAGTACGAAAATGTAATATTAGTCCTGATACTATTAATGACTTTAGTTCATCTAGAAAATTTGGACGTGGATGAGAACCTGTCTCTGTATGACACCCACATTAATGAATCAATTGAAATCATGATGGATATTATAAACAAAAATACTGCAGGCTACGATGACATTTCGATCAAAATAACACAAAACCTTCTTCCTAGTGGCCTAAATGTATTGGTCTCACTGATAAATTTATCCTTTCAAACAGGCATATTCCCCTTTCTTATGTATTTCTGTATTTCTGTATTCTGATTTTGATGATCCCTCTAATCTCCGCCCTATATCTCTGATACCAACTATGGCATAACATCATCAGTGGAAATCAATCGGCTTCCAGAATAATAAATTTTCATTTCTGAATAAAGTTTATTCTGGGATAAATGTCGGTGAAAAGACTGCCGCAGTATTTTGTGACCTGTCAAAGGCATTCGACTGCGTTGATCACAAAATACTGCTGAGAAAGCTCCAACGTTATGGATGCAGAGGAGTAACTCACAAATGGTTGGATTCCTAGTCAAGGGAAGGACGCAAATGATCAAAACATCTCAACTTTCAAAAAAAAAGGGAAATTAATTCTGAAGTTCCACAAGGTTCTGTGTTAGGTCCAATTATTTTCTTATTATTTATTAATAATCTCACCAAGCTTGATACTTCTGAGAAGTTCACCTTATTTGCAGATGACACTAGCAGACTTTGGAATAATAAAAACACTTGTGACTTGCACAAAATAATCTCTGCCGACTTGAAAAAAGTTAAAGATTGGTGTGATTCGAACATTTTATCTTTTAACGTAACTTACGTAACTTAAACAAATTCATTAACGAACTTTTTTTTGAAGACAGATTACTGGAATCTAAAAGTACCACTTAATTTCTAGGAGTCTTTATTGACCGGAATTTAAAATTTGTGGATCATGTTAAACAACTCACTTGAAAAGTCTCCTCTGGCTGTTATGCGATTAGAGTGATTTATAAAGAATAGGGGTTCAGCACTGCAAAGATGGCGTACTATGCACTCATAGATTCTGACTCACGCTACGGAATACCGTTTTGGGGAGCATGCATTTCAACTTTATTCAAAAGTCTATCAATTTTACAGAAAAGGGCAATATAGGAAACCTTAAATCAAGAGACTCATGTAGAACCTTCTTCAGAAAACATAATATTCTAACGGAAACTACATTATTTATACTGGAATCTGTCTATTTAATAAATAAGCATATATTAAATTCTGCTGCATCCTCTTCCCATTACAACACCCGAAACTGCAGACACACTCTGAAACTCACTGTGCCAACTGAAAACATTACCATAGACTCCATATTTTACAAGGGTGGAAAAATATACAATCATTTGCCTATAGACATAAGATCTGCCAATATAAACGACTTCCAACGATAGCTTTTAGCTGACTCACGCATATTTTTTATCTTTATTCATTAAGGAGCTGATCAGTTGTTACTTTTTATGTTTACTTTTTATATTTATTTGTTACTTTTTATGTTTACTCTTTTATATAAACATATCTTTTGTATCCTTCATTTCAACATGGCATGTACCCATGCACTATTTATATTTTTATTTTTATTTCAGTTGGTGTGTATTGCATTTTTTTAACTATTTACCACACAAGCTTTATCTACTATGTTATGATAACAAAACATATTTTATTATCATTATAGCGCCGTCCTGTTGAAGCCACATCTAGTTGGAATCCCCATCATCCAATTCAGTGCAAAAAAAATATTAATCATCGACCTATAGTGCTTTCCGTTGATAGCGATGGCCTGGCCAACGTTTACACCAAACAGTGACTATTTCTGGATGTATTCGACGCTCTTCGATCTCATGTGGATTTCTATCGTCCCAAATTCGACAATTTTGTTTGTTCGCATATCTATTCTGCTAGAAATGGGCTTTTCGCTGAAATATTTTTTTGATGGAAATTAGAGTCAGTTGCCAACTGCTGCAGAGCCTATTCAGCGAACTAGGAGTGTTCATTGACCAAAATTTGAAATTTGTGGATCAACTCACTAGAAAAGTCTCCTCTGGCTGTGATTTATAAAGAATTGGGGTTCAGCACTGCAAAGATGGCATGCTGTGTACTCATATATTACCATTTAAGCGGAATACCGTTTTGGGGAGCATGAAGTCCAACTTTATTCAAAAGTCTACTGATTTTACAGAAAAAGGCAGAAAGGTATATAGAAAATCTCAAACCAAGAGACTCTTGCAGAACCTTCTACAAGAAACATAATATTTTAACGGTAGCTGCATTATTTATACTGGAATCTGTGCGTTCAATAAATGAGCATATATTGAATTTTGCTGCATCCTCTTCCCATTACAACACCCGAAACTGCAGACACACTCTGAAACTCACTTAGCCTACTGAAAACAACTGTGGAAAAATGAACAGTTATTTGCCTATGGACATAAGATCTGCCAATATAAATGACTTGCAATCTAGGAAGTTAGTCAAACAATTTCTATCTCATAGACCCTATTAAAAAATCTGTTTAAAATCTGTTTTGCCGTTAATCAGCTGCCGCCCCCATACGAATGACAACTCTCAGAAGTTGAGAAACTTGTGCGAGCTATGGACTAACGAGGTCTTACCTTTTAACGTGTGATTCCTAACACGGATGTGATTCCTACACTTTGGATGAATATTTTAACGATGGCATCTAACTGACTCACTCATATTTTTTATCTTCATTCATTAAGGAGCTCCTAAGTTGTTACTTTTTATGTATATTGTCCATTCATTTTCGGCCTATTTAGACCTGTATTTCGGAAAGTTGACATATCCAGCTGTTAATTTCTATATTTTGGTATCCTAAAAGTATTCTCAAAATTCGCATATGATTCGACGGCCGCAATTTCAAAAATTGGGGGTCAAAAGTCCAAAATCCGACTTTTTGCAGGTTTTTTGCCAATATTTCGTTTCCATAGGGTTCAGTGCTAATATTATTCACTATCAATATTGTATAGAATCAAATTCTGTACAACTTTTGTTTCATTTTTCCATATGTTGGATCGTTTTTGAGATAGAGGGCAGCGCGAGCGAAGATTAAATATTATTTGAAATCAACTGGTTGTCTCGATCGAAATCAGCTCATTTAAGGTTTATGAATTATTACTCAAGAGATATTTAAAAATAATATTCATTTTTTATTCACAAATACATTATATTTAAATATATTTTTCATTAATGAACCGATCTATAATTTCAATAATGCAATTTATTCCTGTATTTCAAAACGTCATTAAGGGATATTCTTTGATTACATTTTAATTGTTTTCTATTTTTACGGTAATTGCATTTTAAGTAGAAAATAATTTAGTAAATATTATTTAAAATTTATAAACTCTGAAATTCTCCACGTCAAAGAACAGAAATTATAGTCGGTGAAGATATTGATTCACTTGTGATTTTAATTGGGCGTACACTATCTCTTGAACAAGTAATTTCCTTTGATAAAGTTGGCAAAGCGAATGTGAAAACGGAAATATACTCCTCTAAGTGTTTCGACAAATATTCAAGTTCTGAAACACGCATTTTGTTCCTTCATGCTTTAAGCGGCTGTGATACGACTTCTGCGCTCTTTAAAAAAGGAAAAAAACGTGTTTAAGAATGTTCGAGAAACTATCTAATTTGGATGAACTTGCCGCAGCATTTAAAGAAGAAAACTGCCCGGTTCAAAGATTATTTGATAGTGGATTGCAAACTTTATTAGCTGTTTATAATGCTCCAAAGTCTGTGGATATTATCGATCATCTTCATTATGCACAATATGTCAAGCTAACAAAGCTCAACAAATCTGTGCAGCAGCTCACCAACATTTCAATAGTGTTTACTACCAAATTCAAACTTGATTGGGACATGATTTGGAACCCCAAGAATGAGGTTGGACAATACGTAACGGATTGCTAGAATCCTTTATGACCATTTTACCACCTGCTCCATATGAGTTATTCAATACGATGTTCTGTAAGTGCGTAACTGGGTAAAAGTGGTTGTGGTTCAAGATGTGGATACAGGAAAAGGAGATTGCAATGCTCTTTAGCTTGTGGTCAGTGTTATGGACAAGCTTTTGCCAATGCTGTACCATTTGAGACCGATGTTAACGAAAATAGGTCCTTTGATCCAGAAGACGACGACGATGGAAAAGAAGAAAATGGGCATTAAACTCATAATTCTTTTCATTATTTTATCTGTTTTTCTAATTTTGACATTCACAAATGTATCAAATGAGATTTTCATTTATTAAAAAATAATTACTATAAATTAGATTTAAATTATTATGTAATATATATTTTTCCATTTACAAATTTATAGCTACACGGGCAGGTAAGAGTCATTAATAAATTGATGAAAAAAATGTTTAAATATAATGCATTTGTTAGTAAAAAATTAAAATTATTTATATTTATCTATTAAATAATAATTTATGAAGCTCAAATGAGCTGATTTCGATCGGGACAACTAGTTGATTTCAAATAACATTTAATCTGCTTCCGCGCTGCTCTCTATCTCAAAAACGATTCAACGTATGGAAAAATGTTTGAAACAAAAGTTGTAGAGAACTCAATTTTCTACAGTATTGATGATGAATATAATTACCATAAAACCCATTGGAAACAAAATATTGGCAAAAAACCTGCAAAAAGTCGGTTTTTTCGACATTTGACCTCCAATTTTTGAAGTTGCGGCCGTCGAATCATATGTGAATTTTGAGAATACTTTTATGATGCACAAATACAAAGTTCATACAAATTTACAGCTGGGTATGTCCACTTTCCTAGGCAAACCCCCTAAAATGACTGGACTATTACTCTTTTATAAACTTTTACTCTTTTATATATGCATATCTTCTATATCCTCCATTTTAACATGGTTTGTATCCATGCACCATTTTTATTTTTATTTCATTTGGTATATATTGCATTTTTGGTCATTATCAATTGACATTTCATCATTAAATGCGAAAACCGCAATAGAATATCAACAATCCAAATCGTCTTTCTCACTTCCGGTCATTGAAATACAGGAAATACTTCAGAATTCTCGGCATGTCAAGTCTAGGATTCAAATCACTTCTAATAAAGTTGGGAGAATTGCATTCGACACAAATTGTTAGTAAACATGTATTCTCCATTAATAACAGGTATATAGCATGACTACAGTTATTACAGAGGGCTTTCCTATGCAGAAAGTGAATTTATATCAAGTAACTCTTGAATATATTATTCCACATTCCATTTTGGCCGTTATAGTTCGGTTGAACATAATTGAAAAGCTTTCTACGTAACTTTCAAATGTGGCTTTCCTATTACTCGCGTGCTTTTCATAAATTTCTACAGATAACCATTTCGTTAGTCGGTGGAGAGTCCAGGAAAAGATGAACAGAATGAAGAAAATATTCAACGAGGTTTAATTGAATATCGATGTAAATTCAAATGACAATACAGTTTCTGACAAAGAGTTCTTTGCATAAATATCACATTTTTGCTCAATTTCGAAGATAATGAATACATTTTGACTTTAAGATGAATTAGCTGTTTTTCAAATAGATAATTCGGTAAATATAAATATGAATGATGTGAGTTTTCTGCTCCTCTCTTATCGCAATCATGATGGGAACCCTTTTAAAGTGAATCCTTTGATTGTTTTTTTACATTCAAACTAGTTAGAAATATGTACAATGCCGGCGCTGTTAGGATAGATAATTAAACAAATATTATTTGCTTGCATTCACTACACACGAAAAAATACGAACTGATAAACCAAAAAGTTTCAGAAATCTATTAAATAAACATAAATTCAAAGGAAAAATCAAACAGAAAAATTGGCTAGAAGTGTTCACTGAAAATGACGTTGACGTAAGTACCGAAAATTTAATGAATACAATAAAAAATCACTTAGAAAACTCAACAACAAGAATAAAAATTAGAAGGAATGAAATAGGGAGAAAATACTAGATAACTGCGGAATAATAAAATCTACGCATGAATAAAACAGACTATGTAAAATAATGAAAAATCAACCAACAAAGTGGAACAAAGAAAAATTCAGAAATTACAGCAATAGGTTGAATTTTTTAATAAAAAAAAACAAAAAGTAACTATTATAATAACGAAATGAAGACTAATAAAACACGAGTAAAAGTCTATGGGAATGTATCAATTAAATTTCAAAAAAGCAAAAACAAAAAACAGAAATTTAAGATATCAAAAATTCCGCTGGAAACCCAACAAATGTTTCTAGAGAAATATCTGAAGAGTTTTGTGAACACTTTACTGATATTGGTGAAAAAATGGCAAGAGATTTAAGTAACAAAATAGAAGCAAAATCTGTCAGATACAAAAATATTCCAAATTCAATTTTTTTAACACAGACAAATGAAGCAGAAGTTATGGAGATTATATTAAATTTGAAAAGTAATAAATCACCGGGGATCGACAACATAAAATCCGAAATTCTGCTAGACATCAAGGAGGAATTTGCACCTCCGTTAGTTTATATAATAAATAAGACTATTGATGATGGAAAATTTTCAAATATCCTGAAAATTGCTGAAATAAAACCTCTCTTCAAAAACGGTGATAAACTTGATGTTACGAACTATCGCCCTATTTCATTGATATCGAGCTTGGGAAAAGTTTTCGAAAAAACCTTACAGAAGAGGTTGGTCTCTTTCTCGAAAGTTATAATATTTTATCGAGTAGACAATACGGTTTTCGTAAGAATAATTCAACGTCTGATGCAATTGCCAGATTGACAGGGCTGATAAATAACGCAATTGACAAAAAAATCCTTCTATCTGTGTCTTCATCGATCTGGCAAAAGCATTTGACACCGTTGACCATTCAAAACTACTGACAGTGCTCTCAAATATTGGCATAAGAGGAGTTGCTCATAAATTATTTGAGAGTTACTTTATTCAACAGGAAACAATGCGTCAATATCAACGAAGCTTTGAGCAGTTATCAAATGATCACATATGGAGTGCCTCAAGGAACTGTTTAAGGGCCAACTCTCTTCAATCTTTATATCAATGATCTGTCCGAACAAGATACGTGTAGGGAAGTTGTGAGTTTCGCTGACGACACTGCCGTTTTCTACGAAGAAACTGACTGGACCACTGTCAAAAATGACATCGAGGTTGGCTTTCAGAATATAATAAATTTCTTCAACGATAGAATACTGACACTCAATTATAAAAAACACACTTTTTGCTGTTTACATCATACTCTACAAATTTACCACCATATAAAGGACTGGATATACAAAATGACGACGGAACCCTTTTGAAAATAAAGTCCGTCGATAAGCTTGATTTGGATTTTAAATCTTCTAGTATTAACAATTTTCAGATTTGTATGTTTTTATATTCAAACAAAATTAGAGAATATTTGTTTTTTAATGATGTTCACGACTAATGTTTGGACAAAGATTTTATGGTTTTTTTCTGTTTTGTTCATTTTATGATTAGTACAATTGAAATATGTAATGAAATAGTATGAAATTATTATGTTCATTGATGGACCTCTTCAATGCATCCAGATCATACTAGACCAACATTGATATGTCCCTAGATACCGTGCCCTTCAGTTGCCTCAGTACAAAGCAACCTTCACACAGTTTATTATTCAATATTTTGATTCAACACAAGATAGTATTGTTTCGACTCCCCAAAAATCTCATCAGTGGTCCTGAGACGAACCTATAATGCATATATGGACTCAACTATCCTCAAATAACAAGCCTGAGTCCTTGAGAACAAGTCTGAGTGCAGCTTCTTTTTCATTGACAGATGAGTCCAGCTGAACTAGACTGTCCTTCAAGGACAAACCTCTGTCGTTGAAGGACAAACCAGAGTCCAGATTCTTCTTCATGGGCATTTGAGTCCAGCGTCTTCCTCATTGGACAGTTGAATCCTTGGAGGTCAAGCCTGAGTTCAGTTTCTTATTCATGGACAGCTGGTCTTTTTTTCAAGGACAATTGTGTCCAGCAACACAGTATCAGTGATGAGGCATCTGGTGGGTTGGAACAGCAAAACAGCGTTATCTGGTGTTTAACTATGAAGCGCATTGTGTTGGGATCTGATTTTCACTAAGATTGTTATAATCGCACCTACATTTATCTCAAAATAGCTCTCTGGTTGAAATTCTATGATATTAGTGAGTATTCCATTTTAGTAGTCCTGTCTTGACAATTTCAAAGGAAACACATGTGTGAATGTCACGTGAACTAAACTTGAATCCTGACGTCAGTGGATATGAACTATCCCTTTATTTTATGTTCTCCATTTTAATATGTTGAAAATGTCAGTAAATTTCAAGAAAAGTTGAATGATGAATAATAAACTTAACACGAATAACAGAAATAGTTATATCGTAATTATCATAAATATTAAAATGGATTTGTTTTATATCGTATATCACATTAAAATAATTGGGTTGGTTGAATTGATTTCATTTTCAGATAAACACAGTAATTTCATTTTGTTGCATGAATGCGGGCATGTATGCATATTTAACAAGGATATGATTCCGCTAGGCAATTTATGAATTATGAAGTTCATTCTATTCTAATTAAAAACGGCACTCATATTTGATGAATTTGCATAATAAAATATGGCTAATCCTGATATTATTTTAACCTAGTTTCATCAAAAAATATAGAGGAAATTCAAATAAAGTCGACCTTATCAAAACAATGTTTATCAGTGACGTATTTAAATAACACTATATTGTGAGATTTTCATTTAACAGTTAACAAAATCATCGCGACACGTGTTTCGTAATAACTTCTTCAGACATTTGTTTGGAGGTGCTTGACAATGTTTCGTGGTTTATTTCATCAGTTTGGACTTCCATTGTCTAATATAATATAAATTTATTTGAAAACCTTGGAAAACAATAAAAAAATCTATAAGATCAACCGAAAATAACAATTTTATTGAACAAAAACTGAAATTACATAGAAATAACATACAAGCAACAACCAAACGAATGGAAATTGAAATAATAATGAAAGCTGAAAAATAAAAATTGAAAATTATTATTAACAAAAAATGAAAAATAAAAAATTAAAAAATTCCAAACCAAGTTATGTCACGACGTTTCGATTGTTAGCATCCACAATCGTCTTCGAGTGATGACTGTGATAACAGTTAGTGAGGTAAATAACTGGGTACATTTTATTTTCATGTCCATGTGAGTATATCTAATTTATTTCAAACTAATTGAAGAACGAATCTATTGAAACCTATTTATGGACTGGGTGGATAAAAATTCAAGTAGCACTAACGTTTAAAAAAAGCTGTTAGAATTTTATGATATTCTTCTCATGAGTTCGTTAATAATTGTGCTAAGAGTGCCACTACTTTTTTATTTTCAAAAAAATTTATTAAAAACGATTTCATTTTTCAATAAATTGATGAATGTAGCCGTTACTACGTGGTAGGAGATCATAATGATTTATAATTGATGATATGTTTATTGTTTAAGAATAAATTCTTGTTACAAATACAATGTCATGAATAAATATCAATATAAACATGAAGTATAAGTGTATAAAATATAAATGATTAAAATAAAATATAAACAGAGGTTACTCGACAATAACTAGGACAACTAATAAAAATATATGTTTTATGCAGTTTCATCACATTCTAAATTACAGGGCATCGTCCAAATATTCTTGTAGGTCATAATAGGCTTTATTACTTAATAGTTTTGTTCATTTCTTTCTAAATATGATGAAAGGTGTCTCTATGATTTCATTGGAAAGTTTATTGTATATCCTGATTCTATTATGTATCAACGAATTTAGAACCAAACATGTTCTTGGAATTGGTAGATCAAAGGAGTTGTTGATCACTTCAAAAAGTATATTGAGCGCAATCTCAGGAAGACTTTCTAGAATTTCAATAGAAATTCCATCAAAGCCAGATGCTTTCTTATTTTTTATGTTTCCTATCACTTCTTCCAATTCATTTATACTGATGTGGTGTAATGAAAAGGTATTGTCTACACAGATATCATCAAAGCAGAAATAGCTGTTCAGAAGGTCCGGATTCAAGAATGTATCTGTTGTGTTTGTATACATAATTTTTCCCCTGAGTTCGTTGATTATTGACCAGCTTTCTTTAGCTTTGTTCTCAGCTTCCGTGATTCTGTTACTACAGTACAAGTTTTTTGCAGCTCTGATTACCTTTCTATAGAATTTCCTATAATAAGTGGAGTAACAGTCAATAAATAAACTATCAGTAAACTTTCTGATTTGATGAAGAGATCTTATATATTCAACGAAAGTCATTTTTTGTGTAGGAAAAAACAGTTTTCTATCGAGCTTCTTTGGGTATTTGTTACCTTCAACAATCTGAAAAATATAAAAATTATAATGGAGAACTTAATACAAGTGTAGGAGGGCAAACGTTTTAGTTTACCCTGATAAGTTACTACGTAAAAATTCAAAGTATTTTTCACGAAGAAAAATATTCTATTCTTTCCCTTTCCTTGATGTAATGTTAGAGAAGTCAGCAGATCAATTTGATACAAATGTTTATAGGAAGAAAACACATACAAATAGATACTTTCACTATACATCAAATCATCATGCGAGTGTTAAAAAAGGTATAATAAATTGTCTTCACAAAAGAGCTAAAACGATATGCAGTTCAACTGAAAATCCTAATGAAGAAATATCATCAATTCTGTTTTGAAAGATAACGCTTATCCAGATTCGTTCATAAATTCAACGAAAATGCAATAGAAAATAAAGAGTCAACTGAAAACCAAACAAACATACAAATAGCTTCACAAATTCAACAACATCCAACTGAACAATTATGGACTCAACATCCACCGACACCTTTCACAACTAACCTTATACCTCACATTCCAAGACTATCTAAAATAATAAGACGAATTGGAAATAGGTATGATGTTAGAACTACTTCCAGAACAAAAAATACACTGAGATCTATACTCACACATACAAAACCAAACAACACTGAAGAAAAAACAAAAAATTGTATTTATAAAATACCTTGTTCTTGTGGTAAAAGTTACATTGGTGAAACCTGAAGACCATTGAAAGTACGTGAAAATGAACATCGAAATTATATAAAAAATAGACAATTGACTGGATCAAAATTATCAGAACACATTTTAAAATCAGACGGTGAACATCGGGTGGAATGGAATAGGACAAGAATGATTACCAATGAGCCTCATTCTAAGA
>WOGN01004057.1:0-14542 GCA_015342105.1 Leptinotarsa texana
AGACAAAAGTACCTGGCAAAAAACACAGTAGAACCTTCATTAGGGAACCGTCCGAGAAAAGAACCGAAGAACTATTTCAATATAGTAGGGATCGGCTGAGAATAATTACAGGGTTAATAACCGGTCATTGTCCGCCTGTAAGCTGTACAACGGATACCTCAGCTGCAGATTATGCAACGAAGCGATAGAAACAGCTCTACACGTCTTATGCGAATGTGAGGCACTGAATCACAGGAGGTAGGCAATATATGGACGTACGAAATTACGTCCAGAAGAATATGACGAACATCTAACACGGAACCTGTACAAACTAGAACAGGAAACGAGACTGATGAAATGGGTGCCATGAGAAGATGGGAGAAAAAGCACTATAAACTCAAGAGGCTGCAGTGTTTTCTGGAGACTTGGACTAGATAAACAAATCAGACAGCTCCCAAGGTACCAAAAAAAAACTGTTTTCATATTTTTTTTTTCATTTTTTTTTGTTATTATTGTCAAGGTAGTGTGTAAGTGTCTTGTTTTAGTAGGTGAGTTGTTCTGTCGTATTTGAGTGATTTGTAGTGTAGCTGTTTATTGTAGAAACTTTAGGTTTATGAGGTTATCAAAAATGTTTCTATCTGTAGTGTACATTCATTGTTTCACATGGTATTTAAAAGAGGTATAACATTTGATAGATTTGAGGTTTTCTTGCAGTAAATTGTATATTCTCAGTGCAAGATATTCTGTTGAGCGATGGGTGTTAACTTGATTTTATTTTTACGGATATATATTAGAATTCTTTGACTAAATATT
This sequence comes from Leptinotarsa texana, assembly GCA_015342105.1. Classification (NCBI taxonomy): domain Eukaryota; kingdom Metazoa; phylum Arthropoda; class Insecta; order Coleoptera; family Chrysomelidae; genus Leptinotarsa; species Leptinotarsa texana. The sequence continues at coordinate 793 of WOGN01004057.1, forward strand.
TGTCTTGTATTAAGAGCATTGGTCTCAGAAAATAGCTTGTCACTGGGATATCTTATGTTCTTATTTAAAATTATTCTCAGAATTCATTTTTCTGTGATACTCAAATTATGTATAATATTTTCTGTTACACCTCCCCAACCTAAGATTCCGTAATAAACCTGAGATTGCGTTTTTTGTTCGTTATGATCTGATATAAATCAAGGTTTCGTTCATTAGATTTAATCATCACATTTTTTTTTAAATACGGATCTCTAGTTTTTCTCATCGATTTTCCCATTTGATTTAACGTTGGTACAACAATTATTATGTGATCAACTGAGGAAGTAATCAATAGGAATACAATTTTTTTTCAGATATACGAAAAATTAAAAATAAACGCAAACTTGAATTTGTTATTCAAATATCTGAATAGCATGTAAACAATTTAAATAATTATGTCCACGCTTCAAAACGTTTTGATTTGGGATAAAATATAAAAAAACAGTTGAAAATATAATTAAAATCATAACTGGTCCTGAAGATTTTAAAAAATTGTCTATTTTACATAGTAATGTAGTGCTACCAGAACCACCTGAGAATATAATAATATTCTAAAACTCTCATCCTCATGCGCTCCACATTCTCCATACTCCAATATTGATTATCTGCCCCTGTCCATGTTGCTCCCTCATATTTTCCAGTGCATTGAGATTTTTCAGTACCTTTTCAGGAAGGTGTGGAAAGAATATTCGAACTTTGGAATATCATCCTTTCACCACCCTTGTCCAACCACTTTATATCAAGAATGATAAATGACTCTCAGAAGTTTCACAATTTCCTTTCTCCTTGTTATTGATGTTTCAGAGCTAATGGTACGTGAAAATTCGTCAGTCTGCGGGTTTCCCGTAACCTACCCGATTTCAAATCAAACCTGTCAAGTATAATAGTGGTAATTATCAATAATGACAGCGAGGAAAAATCCACGTCAGTCCTTGAAGAAGGGAAGTGAGTAGATGAAGCCCTTCAGTATTGACTTTGTGGGAAGAAGATGGAATAAATTAACTTTTTCACGCCATCTGGTTATACTTGCTCTGGCGGGGTGTATTCAATATGCTACAAAGAGAAAATAAAATGTCTTGTAATTATTATATTGAGAATATGCACATTGATTTGACGAGAGATACGAATATACAGCTTGGTAAATCGAATTGTGCCTCTGAGCACAACTAGAACAGATTATGAAAAGTAGCAGATAGATGATCTACAAAACATTGCTCTCAATATTGATATTAACATACTTCTTTATACTTAGATGCAATTCATATGATATTTTCGAATACTGGTTCCCTAATTATTAAATGAAAAATTATACAGTGTATTTGACCGTTGCGTTTCAAAATTCTCGATAAAATCTCAAAATTATGTTGTGAATCATGCCCTAAAGAAAATAACGCCGGCCGCCACTGCTAACCATAAACCAATTGTGATGTAGCTATGAGTTCGCTGCCGCTCTAGATGCAGCGAGAATAATACTACCGATTCCGATATAATTTCGGCGAAATTTTCTATCGCATTAGATCTCGATATAAAAACGCTAGCCACGAGCATATTGAGATAGTCAAGTGGAAGTTACAGTGCGCTGCACGAAGCGATCTAGTGAGGTGATTGACACCCAAATAATAGTTTTAGTTGAAGTGTTTGCTGTATTTGAAGTGAAATAAAGTTGATTTTGAATATTCAGTGTTGTCAATTATTGGTCAACCCACGGAAAAAACGTAACAACAATCCAGCCTAGTTTGATGACGTATCGAAGAAGAAAATTCGAACTGAAGCGAAATTTTGATGTAAATACCAAAGAGACGGCGACATTCACGCTTTTCACGAATTTAAACGTCTTCGGGCAGAAATAAAAAAAACAAGTGGAATAGCTTATGAAAAATTCATTCAGAAAATAGGGAGCGAGATTATTCAAAGCCCCAATGAGTTTTGGTCATTAATTAACGGGTCAAAACGTACCAATGGAATCGGAAATAAAATGTTACATGATGGCAAGCTACTCGATAATCCCTCAGATATTCTTGATGATTGAGTGGTTATCAAGTGACCATGTGAACAACAGTAGTGATATTCCCAGCCTTGTGATCAAATATTTTAGTATTCAAAGATGTTATAATACTCTTAATAAATTAAAGCCTGTATTTACTGCGGGACCTGATCATATTCTAGCATTCATCATTGAAGATGTGCCTCAGCTCTAGTTGAACTACTGATTAATATATGCCTAAAAACATCAACCCTACTATCAATATGCAAAATGTCGAAAGTTTGCCCTACTTTCAAAAAAGGAGATGAAAGTGAGACTTTCTCGTCATGTTTAAAAAAATCTGTTTGATCGCACCCCTATGAACGACAATCCTCAGTAGTAGAGTAGTGCGAGCTAAGGATTACCGAGGTCTTAACATTTTAACGTGTGATTCTTAACATGTCAGCAACATTATTAGCCTTAATCAACACGGTTTCAGAAAAGGACGTTCAACCATCACCAATCTTGTAACAATCACTCAATGTATTGCGGACGGTATTGACCGTTAGTCTCAGACTGATGTCATCTACACTGATTTTTCTAAATCTTTCGACTTTTGGGTTATCCAATGACTCAATTTCTCTCTACAAATCGTATTTTCGCAACAGTAACAGTGTGTCCAACTCGATGACCTCAAACCTGTCGAATATGTAGCCACATCTGGTGTACCTAGGATCCCGACTGTTCAATATGTTCATCAATGATATCGAAGCGGAGATGTTAATTTCCTGTTACACGCAGATTAGATGACATGAAATTTTATCACAATATAGCATGTTCTAATGACTGCGAACGTCTCGCTTTGAATTTAAATCGAGTTGCTGCATGGCGTTCTAAGAATAATATATCTCTAAACATATCCAAATGTGATGTAATGTTGGAAAGAGAAATGAAAATTTCTTTGTTTTATACCACTTTTATTTGTAACTAACGTTACTGTAGTTTCGTCCTAAATGGACATTTTCAAACTTAAACAATAAACTAAGAATAATTCATTACATTCGCTAATATATACCATTCAGGTACTTGATTGAGTACCTTAGTACCTGAGACTGAGTACCTGAATTTACAGTTCACAATGCGCATGTGCCAATTCAAAAACCAGAAAGTAAACTAAATCGATTTGGTCATTTAACAGGTTGCACCAGCAATGTTTATACTTGTGCATTTCTAAATAATTGAGTTTGCAACCCTTCCTTGCATAGTGCAGAATTTCCGTATCGTTTAGATTCGGAAATCGTTTAGATTCGAATCATTTTCTCCCAGTGTTCAGCATACCGTTTTTGGAAATTCCGTCCGCATTGTCCCATATAAACACTTGTCGACCTTATCTTCTTCATTGAAAAGAAATTGAGATAACCTGGCATGTGGTCTGAATGCTACTTCCACATTGATTTTTCTGAAGAAACGTGCGATCATTTCTGTTCTTTTTCCAAAATATGTTAGCGTTATCCATTTCTTGATTTCTGGTAAATGTACTGAAAGTACATTTAGGTTTTAAAAAAATATTCCTCACAGACCATAGTAATTTGCAGGAAATGCAGTGTTTCTATTTATGGTTTATGCAATGGGAAAGCCCGATAAGCAACAATATTGTATGAGGTAATTATCCTGAGCAACCAATATTTCAGTATTCGCGTAACTACACTGAAAAAAAAATCAAGTTGACAACCCAGTAGGTATATTTGTAATCTGAATAAGATCCCACACACACACACAATACGTCGGATCACATTTAATTCGGGCATAACCAGAATTTTATGTAGACAAATAATTATTCCTTATAGGAAGAAACTGCAATAACGTTAGTTAAAAATAAAAGTGGTAAAAAACATAGAAAGCTTCAATTCTCATTTTTCATAATGATTTCCTATCCCGTAGTATCAGCTACATCCATCAATTCAATCACTTTTATCAAATTCAGCATGTAAAAGCTCTTCTACCACAAGATCATCAATAAAAAGTAATCTTTTGTGGAGAAATGCTCACAAGAATCAGAGATGATTGAAATTTGGCAGTGAAGAACCCAGAATAGTAAGAAAATGCTCTCGCGCCCGTTTGGTATAAATTTATGGGCTGGTATTACAGTTATATACCTGGAAGATCAGACGAGCAATAGCCTTAAGAGTTTCTGCAGAACGATCTGCTAGCATTGGAAAGAGAAGTATCTGCAAACTTGGGTAAAAATAAACGATTTCGTTACATGGTGCTCTACCCCCAATTAGGGCAATTTTAACAAATTCGTATCAGAGAATAGGGATAGAAATGGATGGTAAAATCTCTTCACCATCGCGGTTCCTGGACCTAAACTCTCATGATTTTTCCTTTTAGACTACACGAAAGAGTGTGATTATAAACGAGACTGTAATAATGAACAAGAATTGCAGGAGCGCATTCGTCAATTGGTGCAATAAATAGGAAATAATCCACCAGCATTTAGAAATATCTAAAGAAATGTCATTCGATGCTGCGGGCTATGCATTTAGAGTTGAAGGGAGACAACATTTACTGTTAATATTTTTTGTAAACTGCATTTTTTAAGTTCTTATTGGGGGCATTGTTATTCTAAAATGTTTTATTGTTAATTGAATTGAATATTCCAGATGAATTTCATTAGTTTGGACTTCTATTGTCTGATATTATATAAAATGATTTGAAATCCCGGAAAGAACTAATAAAAAATTAATAATGGATAGCTGAAATAAATAATTGTATTAAGCAAAAAATCTGAAATGAAATAATAGTGAAATAAAATACAAGTAAAAATAAAAATGAAAAGTTAAGAGATTCCAAGCCAAGTTACTTTACGACGTTTCGGTTGTTGGTATCCACCATCGTCTTCGGGGGTATTCCAGATTGTAAATGAAAATATCAATAACTAAAAATACAAATTTCATTAAAAAACTCGAGTAACGTGATGTCTCGCATAAAATGGAGTCTTATTTTAACCATCAAAAAATGTAGGGGTAAATTCTTGACTGCATCATTTTGAGATATAGTGCTTGAAACTAGAGCCAATTTTGATAAAGAAAACATCAAAAAAGAAATGGAAGCCTAGATTTTCTGGAAATCGTGAAATTTTTACAAACATAGGTACTGCGAATAAATCCAATAATTTTGTTACTTACTCATAAAAAAATTATTTATGAGTGAGGAATCACATCCCATGACATTTCTTATCAAGACTGATATTCTCTATAGCCTCCTTCAATTTGGACAATGACTTAAGAAACACCATGTGTACTATGGAAAAAGTAGAAAGTAAAACGTTTTTTTTTTCAGCAAAGTATCTAGATTCAGAGCAAAGTAACTCAATTCATTTTTCAGTATGACTTCTGAGATGTGTGCCAGAAATTTTTGGTGTAAAAGAGCGAAAAAAATTCAAAATTGAGTGAATCGTAAATTATCGCAAGCTCTTTTATCCAAAATATCGGATCCAGTTTAAGAGTAGAAGTAATTCTTGTAGGTGGAATTTCATAACAATATATTTAATTTTATTATATTATTATAGCTTTTTCAATTGATAGTATATGTTTTATATGAATGTTTGTTGTACATATCTAAAAAGAGTGATGTATTGTTTATTTTGCATATATTACAATATACTCAGGATATGTAGTTTCAAATAGAATATTTCTTAAAGTTTGTATTTAAAGAAATTTCAAACACTGGTTTTGTATAAACCAGGGATTCGAGGTTTCTCTACAAAATTTTATCTTAACTGTTTAGGTTTGCTAACCCAGATGACCATGATTGTAGATCTCCTTGACCTGTCCACTTATTAGATACGTGTGAGCTGTGCATTTTTGATGAAGAGATACAAAATAGGTATATTTTCTATGTCAGGCCAGTCAATCTGTGATGAAAATTTCCTGAAATTAAACATATAGTGAATTCGATGTAAGCACTTCTTGTCAAATTTTCTGAAATCTGGCTCATACCAAAAACAAGATAATTCAACTGAAATAGAACTAAGGACCAGCATAAAATAATTTTTAAAGATAATTTTTTATTTTTCTTGCAATATATCTCTGGTATGATATGTTTTATGTTACAGAAAGATTTTTTAACTCAAATCGAGATATGGTGAAAGTAACACAAGATTATTCAACTAAAATAAGATTTTATCATCCATCACCAAGCCAAGATTTCTATAACTATTTAAGTTTCTATTGGTATTCCATCAATACTGATAGCTAGGTTTTCAATATTTCCATCACGTGACTTATTTCTATAGTACACTTACAGACTTCGATACATTGTAGATAGATTTTTTACATATCATACATAAATATTGTGAATACCTTCATCAAACTTTTAACAATCACTGACAGTATCTTGAGCTTAAAAATAGAAATATAAAAATGTGTATAATCAGCATAAAAATGATGAATTATATTGTGAGCTATTATGAAATTCAGAATAAATTAAATGAGCCCAATAATTGATCCCCGAGGTACACCTTGAAGCAATTCTCGGAAAACGAACGTATTAAATCTTATAACTACAAATTGTCTACGATTATCAGGACATTGCAGAAGTAAGAAAGACATATTCCGATAATATTTAGTAGTAAAACTAGGAATTGATGATTCGTTCATTCACGAAAGCTGAGAAAAATGATAGTTCTAACCGATACTTGATAAAAATCCATTATAACTCATTAAAAAAAATCATTTGAATGTTTACAAAATCGCGACACGTGTTTCGACATTTGAATATCATTTTCAGGCGTAACAGTATTGTAACGCCTGAAGATGCTATTGTATAGCGAAATACGTGTCGCGGTTTTGTAAAGTGAAAAATGGAAGGTTTACATTGAATTCAATCAGAATTGAAGCGAACAGTTAATTTTTATTAATAACTGAATGGAGATCATCAGTTACTTTCAATAATGCAGTAGTGCAACAAGTTCATGTCGAAAATCCTCTTTTGGGGAAAAATATCGAAAGAGAGAGCGCAACGAATACTGATAGGAAGTAAATAAGTTTGTTCTGTTTCTAAGAAATTCAGATTCTAGGACGTCAGGATCATGCGCAGTTGACATGGAGCGTTCTGGTTTATTGAGGATAAGTTCAGATTGATGAATCCTCTGTTCTGGTTTTGACTGCGACATGATCCTAAACTGTCTTGAACCGTCCCGAATCGTTCTTGCTCTCGAGACTGAACTGTTGAAAACTAACTGTTCCCGTTGCTCATGCGCATTCATGTAGAAAGTTGTTTGGGCTATTTTCTAAGATGTTTTTTTATTTATTCAATTTGAATAATTGATGATTGCGGTTAGATTACATTTGAACTGACTACAAGGATACGCTACATAACAAAATGGACATCATCAATAGTATTTTCTCGTCTTCATCTCTTCATAGACTATTTCGGACTGTTTGAGATTTTTTGCTTGTACGCATCATGTCTTGCGCAGTTTCCAAACAGTTTCAGATGTTAGAACCAGGAAAAACCTAATAACTCATTTGCGAATGATCTGATTTTTTTTCTAAAGTAAACAACCGTAGCTTCCTTCCATACTGTGGATATACTTCATTTTCAATAGAGTAATGAAGAGATGAATGTAGGAAATAATGGTGAGACAACGCAAAATTATTTTAATATGAATATTATCCGATTCTACCGCCACATATTTTATGGATTACAAACTTCTGAAAAATTTCACAGTCGGCTCTGAATATACCGATTGTATCTACTAGTTTTTAGTTTTCACTTCGAGCGAAAGTACCCCGAAATTGACCTACATTTCGATTGAAATAAACATTCAAGTTTATCACCCGGTAATCCCGGAGGACGTAAGGCCAAAATAGTAACGAGTATTGTTCCGAAAGCTCGGCTGCGACTCTCACTGAAACGGCACTCTTAGATAATGTCAGTCCGGCAAGCTTCTGAATTATACAAAGGAACACCCATTAGGGTAACTTTTGTAAGAGAAACCTCTGAACAAAGCTGCCGAACGTTTATTATTTCGCTTTGTTTTTGTGCGACTTTTGATGACTTTTTTTACAGAGATTTCGTTTTGAAGCAATTGTATTGTTTCGTTGAAAGATAAAATGTTTCTATAGATCTAGAATCCATATTGAATTACATATTGGCTACTTCATTATACAACTGTGTGACCCATTTTTGAATTTCGTGTGAAATGCCTTTTTTTAGCTTCATATTTATTTTTTGTAATTGCTATATAAATAATTTGTTGAGATAAATTACTTTACTGCACTGATTTTTCTCGTATTCTAGTATATTAGTACCACACCCGCCAAAGAGATCAGTATACTACACCCCTAATGGACAGGGTCGTTACTCAAAGATTATTTACTTAGTTTGCGACTAAACTCTACATCCGAATTCCTGAAAATATAAAATCTATCTCAAATATCAATGGATTTAAAAAAGAGTTGAAAGAGCATATTCTTCAAAGTCAGAGACTTGAACATGTACGTCTATTTGAGTAGATGAGAAAAAAACCTTACGTACCTTTGCTATATTGTCCACTCACGATTCTGTAATACATGTACAGCTTGTCAAATACAAGAGTTTTAAGAATTCCGTTATGGCTCCGCTCACTAGATCTGCGTTCGTTAAAAGACAGTGAGAGTGAGTGAGAGAAAAGAGAGAAAGATTTCTCTAGTCTCTTCCTAGATTTGACAAGCAGAATGTATATATGCACTATCGTTTTGTTACAGGTACAAAAATGTACTGAAGAAAAGGGATAGCGTCTTTGAGAACCTACTGGGAAGAAATTAACTAATTTTGAATGTTCATTCGATTAATAAAGATGAAGTTTACCATATATTCATTCCGCGCAGGGATTTTTATTACAAAAAGCATTTCACTCAAAAAAGTGAAAATGCTTTATTAATTGTTTTTTTTTTCTAGGTGAAATAAAAAATACTACTAGTTTGTCAATTTTAACGAAGTTACAAAGAAACAGTGCTGTTTGGTATTGTTTGCAATGTTTTTGGGCTCTGGTATCGAATCACTGTTTGCATCACAAGCTATTGAGCCTCGGGACTTATTATATAATCCCAGTACTTTTTTGAAACATTTTGGGGAAGAACAAGGCATCGTATCTTTTCTGAGCACACTTATTTAGAGGTTGAATTTGCATTGTCAAGAAAGAACATTTCCATGTAAAGAAAAGTGAAGGAAATAGCTTCGGAAACAGTTTTCTTCGTTCCGAGAAGAGTTAATCTAATTAATTTACAAACTGTCCTGGTAAGAATATCGTGGTTGAATTTCTGAAGAAAGTTTTATGGTCAATGTCAGTTTGAATCTGAGAACTTGGGATATACATATAATCTCGCCCGTGGATGTTTTTTAAGTAATTACTAATCAAACTTGTACATTTATTTCTGAGCTAGCAAACACATTTATAAGGTGAGACATCGCTGACCCGTTGCTCATAAAATGTTTGGCTTTTAAGGGTTGTCTTCCGTAGGGGAGCGTCAGCTGGTTAACAAAAAAAGAAACAGATTTTAACAGATTTGAAAGATGGTAGAAGGAATGCTATGAAAGGTTGACTTGGAGCTCATGACTCTTTTGCCAAACAATTTATAATATTTCAATATGTCAAATTGATTTCTGTTTCAGATATGTGGTGTTCGCCGAAAGGTACATTGTGTACGAAGACAAGTTATCGAGAAAAAAGTGATTAAAATGTCGCAGTGTATTACTAGAATGTGCATGCTTTCAGTGCATTGTAGGGTCTTGACATAATTGGTCTGGGTATCTGTGACGTCATTCTTCAATCTACGATGTTGTAATGTGGCGGTAGCTTCAGTTATCGAGTCTGTGATTGGACTACGGTGCAGCTGATTAAAGTAACCTTTTCATTTTTGGGTTTAATATACTATCACCACCAATGTTTTCTTTCAGTTTCGTAATTTTCCTGAAATTTTCATCGTGAATTATTGATTTTTCATAAATTCTATTTTATTAAAATCAACGTTGGTGACGATTTTAAAAAGAATCAAGAGTTTTTCGACAAAGAATTCGAAGCGGGTAATGGTATATACGATGCGGTATGTAATGAAGATACATCTTCTGCAAGTTCTAGTTTGAATATTACATCAGAAAATTGTGAAACGGAGTATGCTAAGGTTGAGGAGAATTTGAGTGATACACAACTGAATAGTTCTCGCATCAGTTTCGTAGAACTTGACAGACTCTGTCGTACCTGTACCTTTTTTTCAGCGAATGGTTCTGAACATACAATTACCAAATATATGTGTGATTTTTTTTTCAGCTTTGACGAAGTTCAAGTGAAAGAGCATGCTTTGAAATGGCCGAAGCCACCGTTGAGTGAAAACTCATTTTTGACAACACTATGTACAATATCGAGCTTTTAGGCCTTAATATCACTAGAAAACATAAAAGTGGGTACATACATACATGATACATGATTTAATAAATGAAGTTTAATTTTCTCCGTATATCATCCCTACTGATAATACTAATAGGGATACAAAGTGATACTTTTTGGTGAATTTGAAATTGTGCAATATTTTAAATAATTTTTGATTTTTTGATGATGAGGTAATTAATCAGTCATTAAAAACTCTTCGTGTGGTTCCTGACAGCATTGTTGAATTTCAAAATTATAGATCATTTTGAAAAGCACCACAACAATACTGTTCATTCTATGTTTCAGTAATATTAGGGACACAGATTTACAGAATAAATAGCAAGAACACAACAGACTTTGCGTTACCCTAAGACTACATAGTTGTATGTAACCATTATGATAAATTAAAAAAAAAAGTTCATCTAAAAAGTATAAAATGGTTTACTTTGTAGATAAGCTCATTTTTTAAATCGAATTTTTTAACATCATCTTTATAAATATTCCCAGACAGTCAAGGGGCGTTGAAAGCTCTTGGCTCCTACCGAGCAACGTCGAAATTGGTAGCAAATTGCCAAAAACGATTCTCCCCGATAGGAAGACTCAACAGATTGTCTCTGGATTGGATTCCTGGCCATACCAGCCTGGAAGGCAATGAAGCTGCTGAGTCTCTTGCAAAGGAGGGTGCTGCAAGCGGCTTCATTAGACCAGAACCTGTCATTGGCATCGCTTTGGGCTTTGCCAAACAAACATTGTACACCTGGATGGCAAGAAAATGTATGGACTTCTGGCAGAATCTTTCAGGATTGGCTTACTTCAAGGCGTTTATTCATCCTTCGAAACTTGGACTATAGTAGGGATGAACTACGACGTCTAACTGGCCTTACTACAGGTCACTGTCATTTGAATCATCATATGTAGAGACTCGGACTGTCGGAAGACAGTGTGTGTCGCTTCTATTTCGAAAATGATGAAACAGCAGAGCACATACTTTGTGCTTGCCCCGCTAGGGACAATCAGGTTTTTAGAATTCGGCAGAACCATACTCTTACAATTTGACCTGAAAGACCACTCACCATATAAACTAATCGGCTTCATTAAGAAGCTGGGTTTATTTGGTAGAGTGTGAACAGGTGTGAGTCACAATAAACCCCTACGGGTTGCGGTGGAGGGTCGATCCACTTACTTTGGAACTAACCTAACCTACATAATTGTTAGCGTAACGACTGGTTAAAGAACCTCAGAACCATGTTGTGGGCTAAATACCCATCGTCAGAAGTGTGCACTCCTAATATCTGAATCAAGTAACATCTCACTGTTACTTTAATACATATAACATTTTTCAAACCGTGGAATTCGTTCAATGTTTGTTGGCTTTAGTGTATCAATAAATGAAATTTATAGACGATTCTCTGAAACTAATCAAATGCGGTAAACCTAATTCTTCAAAACATGCATTGAGTTCAGAAGAAATTTAAATGATTTTCTCGCAGGCGCCTTATTCCAGCCAAATAAAACACAATGAGCGGAGGGTTGCTTTAGAAGGTGGTGGAAATTTGCCTTCTATCGTTTACAATAACTCTCTTTTATGTTTGAAGATAACACCGAAAAGCTCGCTGTGTGAAAATTCAATAATGAGTACACGTATATTTTCACACCAAAATATTTCGAAAAAGAAGTAGCAAACCGTAGTGAAAAAAATGCTTTTCTGATGAAACTCAACTCAGATTCAAAGTAGTTTCTTTCTGATATGACATGATAACGTACCATTATTAGTACAATACTGAAACTTCCATGACTATGACATTTCCTATTAGTGGTTATCAATCATACCAAGATTATGTGACAAAATAACTTTCAATTCAAGAACATTCAACCTCAGTCAAGTTCAACATCTAGTTGATTAACTCAAGAACATTATCTTCTTGTTGAACTTCATATGGGTGAACATAAATTTGAAAACAATTGTTCCATTTCAGTTCGGCTGAAAGGAAACACCCAAGCACAAGTTTAAAACCGCTTTAATTCAATTCTTCCCTATATACTTTTGAAGCGGAAATGCAGACAACCTTCATTCATTCATGGATTTACGTATATATGAATGAGAAATTTATATAAGATTATGTTTCACCTGCCACCATAATGTTTAAACGTGTTCTAGATTCTGCGAAGCATATTAAATATTAGTCATAGTTCCTCAAATATGAAAAACAAATACATTCTTCGAAGAAGGTGAATCAATATAAGAAGGAGGCTAAAACCGTCTGACACTTTCCTTGGTTCCTTCAATATATTTTATTGTGTATGTGATACCTCACCCCAATAATAATACTTATTTTTAAAGTAATGTGTTTCCCAAACATATTTTATGGTTTCTCATTTAAAATATACGTTTTATACCTAAATATTCTCTTTCTATACCCTATCTTCAACCTGTCGATAAATAACTTGGAATAATAAAAAAGTAAGTACTTCCTCAAAAAGGACTTATACTATACAATACTTATTTAGTGTGAAATTCATCCTTTTATTACCTTCTGCTGGTCTCTATTGGTTTTGTTTACATTATGAAGGTTTCTTTCAAGTGTCTTCATTGAAGATATATATGAGGTCTGATCAAAAAAGGTGAATTTTAATTTTTCTCAAAAAATTGTTTATTCATTCATTTTGTCCTAATCAAAGTAGTCCTCATCTTAGTCTTTCCATGGGTTTTTTCAAACTTGGAAAAAATCGGAGGGGGACAGATCTGGTAATTACGCTGAGGCATAATTACGGTGTTGTTTTTGACATGAATTTTTTTCCACACTAGCGAACGTTTTCTTCGTATTGCTTCTCGCAAGCGGCTCATAACTTCAAAGATTATACTCCTTATTGACTGTACGAACATGTGGTAAGAACTCCTGATGCACTCGCCACGGTAATCGAAGAAAACAGTTAGCAAAACCTTGACATTTGATCAAACTTGCCGTCCTTTTTTGGTCTTGGCTCTGCTGGGCTCTTCTATTGGGACGATTGGACTTTGGTTTCGATATCATAACCATATACCGATAATTCGTCACCAGTTATGCCTTTAGAGCAAATCTGGATCGCCGTTCACGTCATTCAACAATTCCTGAGCGATGCCCATACGACGGTCTTTTTTTGTCACAATACAGCAACTTTTGAACGAACTTCGCTACCACAAACTTCATGTCCAGAGTCTCCGAAAAAAATCCGGCATGGGCTAACGGATATGCCGACATCGTCAACAACTTCTCTGATTAATAAATCTTTCCATATTGGTCTATTTCCTCACCAACTTAAAACCTCTGTAATAATTCCATTATTTAAAGGAGGGG
>WOGN01004058.1:0-14538 GCA_015342105.1 Leptinotarsa texana
TAAGCGGTTATACCCCAATCGAAATGATTCAAATTATCCAATCTCATTTGAACCCCAATTTTAAATTCTCTCTTTTATCCTCTTTCTATAAAAAATGGAAGAAAGCTTCACTTACCATATTAATACAATTATACGTAAGACATACAATTGTACAAATGCCACGCCGATTTAGACATCACACAGCAGGCTATATTTGCCTAGCGTGAGTCTACTTCAGTGACTCGTTTTAAAAAAACTCAAGCAAGTAAAATTAATATCCATTATTTTATTTATTTTCACATTATTGATTGTGTTAATATTAATGATATGTATGTATGCAATGTATGTAAAATGGTTCTGAAAATGAAATTGAAAATGAATTCGTTTCAAATAGATTGCCTATACGACGTCTTTTGAAAACTGCAACATTTTTGTTGAAAGAATTTATTGGCATGCCGAATCTAATGTTATTGGATGAAATCATACTATTATCATTATTTCTATTCTATTATTATTTTTATTCTTGTCAGGCGTTAGTGTCATAATGACTTAATCACCCTCTTCAAATCGAATTTTTATAACCGTAAGCAGTACGTCCAACTCAATGGCCTCAAGTCCATCGAATATATAGCCACATCTGGCGTACTACAAGGATCAAATCTGGGACCCCTACTATTCAATATGTTATAGGAGCTGAGATTGATGTCAATTTCCTTTTATACGCAGATGACTTGAAACTCTATTACAATATAATATGTTCTAATGATTGTGAAAGTCTCGCCCTGAATTTAAATCGCGTTGTTACATGGTGTCGAAAGAATAATCTAATTCCCAACATATCCAAGTGTAATATAATGTCTTACTCACTGAAAACCAACCTGAATTTACACAACTACATCATAAACAATCAAGTTCTGGAGCGTCCTGACACGCTCACTGATCTAGGTGTTACTTTTGATCCATCCCTTTCTTTCAATAAACAAATTGACACTACTCTAACAGCAGCTTATCGCATGTATGGATTCTTAGTTAGAAATACAAGGCTTCGAAAAAGATTCAACATTGAAATTACTTTATTTCACTTTTGTTCGATCTAGGCTGGAATATGCATCTGTCGTGTGGAGTCCTTACTATCAGGAAATAAACTAGAAGCCCTACAAAAGCGCTTCCTAAAATATATGTCCTTTAAACTTGAAGGCATGTATCCTACTGTAGGAATACCCTATTATGAATTGCTTGTAACTCACAATTTTTGTAGTCTCGAGGTAAGGCGTAAATATTATTCATTTCTTTTTTTATTCAAGGTCATAAACAATATCATCACCTGCTCTCAACTGTTACATTCCATACAGACTCCACTTGTTTTCAAGATCTTTAGTAAAATATCATGTCTAACTGTATCGAATCGTATGCGCCGCTTGCGAGAATCAATATGAAGAAAACATCCGGTATTGTGGAAAAACAATTAATGGCCGAAAACAACCCGTAATAATGTCTCAGCCACCGTATTAACCAGATTTGGCCCTCTCCGATTTTTTCCTGTTACCAAGATTGAAGAGAAACATGAAACGACGGTGCTTTGTGACGATTGAGGAGATAAAAACCGAATCAATGAGAGAGCTCAAGGATATACCAAAAAGTTCATGGGAGAACTGCTTCAAGGAATGGAAAAAACACTGACATAAGTTTATTACGTCTATAGGTGCTGACTTTGAAGAGGACAAAACAGGAATTGAATGAATGAATATTTTTTGAGAAAAATGAAAATTCACCTTATTTTTTGAACATACCTCGTATATAATTTATTTTCTACGCCTTAACCATATATATTAGCTAGCGTAGCATGACCAGCTTGCGCTTTCAGAAGTGAAATCCAAACACACAATCATAAACTCGTTCAAAGAATAATTTGAAACAGCAACACACGGTTAAACAGATCAGCAGACTCGAAGGTTTTATCTCCTACCTGCCGGATCTTTGGGTCACAAAGTCTAAGAAATAAAAAAAAATATGCAGAGGGGTCGGAAGATCTGCAGGTACCAATCTTCTCAAATCTCACTGAAGAATTTATTGTCGGTGTGAATAGTTTAAAAGCCCCGACAGTGTACCCTTTATTTTGGCGGTTACAAAAGGTTCAAGCTCAGGTTCAGACATGTTTTTATTTCAGCTAGTTTTTGCTACTCGTAAGATAAGAGAATATATTTTGTTAGAGATTGAACTTATTGACAAAAAGTAATTTTTAACGTTAGTAACAATAAAAATCTTGTTATCATTGTTGAAAAAAATATTTTTCCAGATACCAGATGTAAAGAATATGTTATGTGAAGATTAATTCTGATTCGAATGTACAGTGTCATCCCCAAAGTGAGCACCATATGGAAAACTTATTTATTATAAGTTTTTCGACAAATTTTCTTGATAAAAGTTTGTGCATCCCCTAAAACTAAACATGCACCAACGAAATACAGTAAAACACACGTAATATACGAGGAGCCTTCAAATATTTGATTTTGAGTAATTTGAAAAATCTCGGGAAAAGTTATTTGAAAAAGTTGTTCAGCTTCGAGAAATACATACAGATTTGTCATCCAGTCATGGCCATCTAAGTGAAGTTTTATTTTTTTACCCATTTTTTTAATGGGCACTACGAAAACAAAAATTTGCTAAAACAATAATTAGACAGCATCCTGTACGGTTTACTTTAAGATCCTGAAATATTACGAATTACACAATTATGTTGTTAACCACGGACAATTTTTTAAAGAGTATAATAATTTTCAAAGTTTTTGGTGCAAAGTTATTTTTATTTTTTGTTAACATCAAAAATTACTCAAAATTATACAGTACTGTAACAAGAACTTGATATTGAAAACAGAAAAAGATATGGCAAATTTAATTAAATGTTTTGTACAAAAAACATTTTCAATAAATTATGAAAAAACCTGTTTTGATCCATTTTCTTGTTACGTCAGTTACAAACTAATATAAGCTCGGATGAAACTATTACGATCAAAAGAGCCAATAATGCGAAATATCTGGGCATAATAGTGGATTGTCATCTTAGGTAGGATAAACACCTGGTGCAAGTCTGTAAAACTCAACGTTCTCTCCTATAGTGGTTCAAATACTTTCAGCAAATAGTAGATTTCAAGTATTAAAAATTAATTCTTTATCAATCATTAGTGGAAACACGACTTACTTACGGTATTCTAGCTTGAGGGGCAGCAACAAAGGCTCACTTGCAGAATATTGAAGTAATACAAAAAAGATTTTTGAAAATTATATCTTCTAAACCAATTAGGTATTCCTACGACCTACTATTTGCAGAAACGGAAGTCTGATTTGCGTTAGCACTATTTCTATAAAATTGTGATAACACAATTCAAAAACAGATTTAATGTCAAACTCCAATAATTCTTTGAAAATGAAACCAGCCAGAAAGAGAATAGGACAGAGAAATCATACTTTTTTATCCAGTCAATTTTATAAATTTTTGCGGACGGAAAACAAAGAAGTCTCAAACATATATTCCTTCAAAAAAAAAGAGGATTAACCTTATATTCTTTCTTTCGAACGTAAGGCTGTCCATTCATTATTTGAATATTAGAATATTCAATATATATTATTCCTGTTGATTATTTATGTTCGTTACCTATGTTATGAAATGTTTCAATAATTGTATGTAAGGCTTATTAGCCTAATTTTATTACATTTACTATAATTTTATTATGTTACAACATTTTAGTGAAATATACATAATTTTATACATATAATTCTTATATAGAAATGCAACTGAACCCGATTTTAAAGTGTAATAATTATTGTCACCCACGCACAGGCACTGCCTTAATGGATACTTGTTTATTCGAAATATTTCCGAATGAAAGTGCACAATTATTATATTATTGTATTTTATTTTGAGAATAAACTCATTATTATTATTATTAATATATAATATCAAATCACAAAACATCAAAATGAAATAGTTATTTCGGAACAAACTCGTTGATTTTCTGGAGATTTTCTTGTCCAAAATGATCTCCAGAAAATCAGTGAGTTTGTTCCAAAATACCTATTTTATTTTGATGTTTTGTAATTTGATATTATTGAATATTTTGTTCTTTTTACAATACTGTAAAATTTTGAGTAATTTTCGGTGTTAACAAAAAATAAAAATAATTTAGCACCAAAAACTTTAAAAATTATTTGACTCTTCAAAAAAATTGACCGTGGTTAACACCATAGTTGTGTAATTTGTAATATTGCAGGCTTTTAAAATAAAATGTCGTATACAGGATGCTGTATATTTATCGTTTTAGCAACTTTTTCTTTTCGCAGTCTTCATTTAAAAAAAAAGGTAAAAAAATAAAACTTTACTTCAAATCTAGATGTATTTTTCAATGCTCAACAACTTTTCTAAAAAACATTTCCCGAGATTTTTCAAAATAAGAGTACTTTACTCTTGTCTCAAAATCAAATATCTGAAAGCTCCCCGTATATTATTTTGTTGGTGCATGCTTAGTTTTAGGACATGCATAAACTTTTATCAGGAATAACTTTTTGTCGAAAACCCCTTAATAAAGAAGTTTCCCATATGCACTTTGGGGATTCAATGCTCAGAATGCGGATCTATGTTTATGAAGTCTTCATACAGTTGAATTGACAAAATGTAAATTATGGACTCACAAAAAAAAGTGTTATGATTTAAGTTCATCACATTTTTCAATTTTGACGCCTATAATGTCATTCAGATTTACATACTTTTTACTACTTGGGATTAGTCTGATTTGTCTATTTCTTCCAAGTATCTGGAAAACAAAGCAGCCTCATAGGCATATTGCGTTTCTTCTCTTATCCTCTAATAACACTAATTCTAACAATCTTATTTCCCGTATTAGTATTCATTTTCATTAAAGTTCTGCTCTGTGTTCAAAGATATATTATTTTCCCAATATTTTCTTTATACATCCTTTGTTTCTCGGTGTGACGGTATGCGGATGGGTTAGCGATAGTGGTTTGTTATACCCATGTGGAACGGTGGTTCTAGTCCTATGGCCCGACGATAGATTTTCACTGTGTATAGTCCAACCCGTGCCAGGAATTGATCGATAGAAGGCAAGACCTCGTTACTTCTAAACTCGCACAAATTTCGACTTCTGAGGGTTCTCATTCATAGGGGGCGGCAACTGGTTAAAGAGAAAAGAGATTTGTTATTGACCCATTTCCTCATCTGGTTCCCCACCAATGAATTTGGTACAGTTACCAGCCGGTGATTCCTTGTGTCCTAACACGCAGTATAGAGTCAATCCGTTTCTGTTCACCTGTTCATAAATGCGATAATATTTCCTATCTCTAGGAATTATTGGTCTCGAAGCGGTGGCCTGTTAGTCAGTAATACATCCCTAAATTACCAGTATGTTTCTTCATTTCAATGCAAAAGACATAAAACCGACTGGTTCAAGACCTTCGCCGAATCCTGTCCAATTCTTCCAGGTTTCAAGTCCTGATCAGTCTACATGTTTTAGATATGTATCCCAGAGCCACATTTGCTCTGAGGACCAGCCAAATACTCCTGGACACACTTTTAAGGAGCATCCAGCTGTGAATAGGTCAAGAACTCCGGTATCAATTTGTAATTTCTGCCAATCTGCCAGAATCTCCAGTTATGGTAGAGAATAATCAACACATTTTAGGTTAACAATACTTTGAGTAATATTTATGATGATGAGGACTTGATTTTTTTTGTAGGCTTTTGATCCGGAAAGAGTCACATCCATTTGTTTTGAGATTAGTGATAGAGATCTGAGATCCCTTCGAGACACCATATAGAGTCTGGCGCTTACAACGTCCTCCGTAAGACAACTCTCTTAAATTTCCTCAGGCTTTATTGCATTCAGTTGATAGTGTAGCTCCCTGTAATCGGTCGGTTTATAGACTCCCTGATTTCCAAACCCCCAGATTTGCCTTATAGGCTCCCCAGTTTGTTTTCCAGATGTTTTGATGAGGGAGGTAGATACTAAAGTAGTACAAGCAACAAGAGTCTCATCTCCTATTTTTGTGTATCTACTTTTGGTTTATTGATTGCGTTCTGAGGTCCTTCGAGAGTATCCCATAGAATTCATTATTGGCTGGTGCTCAGAGAAAATATAGCTCTGGGACTTCTGGGACTTCTTATGATACCTGGAAAAATTGGACATGATTAGGCAACGGCCATTCAATAACCTCCTCCACGAGTAAGTTTTCGATTTCCTCAGGAAGTTATTGTATTCAGTTAGAAACCTTTTTGTATTGGTCAAATACACCTGAGCTCATTGTACTTCCACTGGCATTTCTAGTTTGTGCTGTGCTCTTGAGTCCACCAGGAAACCTTTCAGTTTGATATCTGGCTAGCTGTGTCCGTTGTTAGGGGTCTGTTGTATGGAAATATTTCCTTGTACTTTCAAATGATGTTCACTTTGTAAAGTCATTTGTGTCAGATTTTCATTCTACCAGGGAAGATTCCTCTTCAATCTGTCTATCTACTGGACAATACTTGTTATACAGATAATAGCTCTCAGATGATAACAAACACTAACTCTATAAATCTCCTTGTTTCAAAATCCATTCTGTGTAAGCAAGTTCCCAGGTCTACCTTACAGGTTACCCTGTTATAAAATATGTTGGAGGTATATATTGAAGTGATGTAAGCAACTACATATTCCTGGAGGCAATTTAACGAGTCTGTACAATTCTTTTGGGAATATTTTCATTGTCATTTGAGATGAGATAGTGCGGTCTATTTCGTCTTGGTTACAAAAAAGCACTTACACAGTTTTTTTTTGTAAAAAGACATGGCAGCGGTGGTTTCATTAGTCGGGCGCAACTACAATACGTGCAAATTACACCCAGCACAAACGGCAATAATTGCGAAACTTTCATCAATTGTTGGTGGCATTTGATGGCTCCACGTGGCGCATGCAAACGGCGTGGTATTTGATTTTAATTTATTTAATGAAAAGTTAATGCCTCGACGAAACATTACAATCGTAAACGAGTGCTCGTGAATGCAGAGAATAGAGCGAGATCGGCGTGATAGAGCACCGGCGAAGCACACGATTCTCGGCAATGCCTATTATTAAATTACCTTTTAGCATGCACGGAGATTCGTTTTATGACGTGTCGTGCTGTCGGCAGTCTCCGTATTTGGCCAAAATTGAACGTTTTAATGGTATGGCGAAGTTCCTTGAAACAGTAATCGCCTAGCCGGAACACCCCATCTCGGTGCCAAAACTAACAATACCGGTTTCGAAATTTTTAATTGCCATATCGCTTCGGATTACCTTCACAGCAAAGTTCGCGACCGCGATCTTTTAAGTTTTTGCAATCAGCTGTAAAAATAAATTGTTTGGGAACAAAATGTTTTAATATTTTTAATCTCGAAACAAGCCAAGTATGTTACGTTAGAAGGCATATGTAAGAAATAGTACGTAACGTAACCGCGAGCATGTTACGTTACAGCCAGTGGAGACGCAAGTACCGTAACGTACCTCCTCTGACAAGCGTAACTGATAGAGGCGAAACCCAACATTTAGCCGTCCCATTAAAGATTGATACCTTTCGAATCGCGACATGTAAGGATGAAAATATCGGTATCGCGTATTGCCTGTTGCATACGGCGTTCTTTCGTAACCTGGTTTGGTTATGTTACAGAATAATTGATACGGTCAAAATCATAATGCTTCTGAAATTGAACCGCGACAAGGCATTAGCTCATATAGATATGTACTTTAAAAGCCAGTATCCACGCGTAACAAGTCGCTAACATTTATCGTTACGGTTAGTGAAGATGGAGTACTCTTGCACGTTATACGTAAACAGTCTGACACGCGTAACCGTTACAAGATGGTTTTCAGCCATCGCATTGAAAGACTGTTACGTTACGAACGGCATCAAACTGGAACAAGTATATAGGTATCGCGTATCTTATTTACCGTTTCGTAGCCTTATTTGATTACGTTACGGAATAATTGAACTGAAAATGCTTCTGGTAGCAACCGTGTCATCTCTCAACGGGATGAACGTTACGTAACGGAACATTAACTCATATAAGGAGCGCTTCTATTTGTAAGAAGTAATACCTAAGGTGACTCCGGACTAGTGGAGGCAGGGTACTATTGCATATTATCCGTAACCACTTTGACATAGGTAATCGTGACAAGTATACACTTTCATTTGGCGCAGAAAAGTTATGTTACGTTACGCACGGCAATGTATACGTACCTTTGCCTGTTGCATGTGGCTTTGTTTCTCAACCTTGTTTGGTTACGTTACAGTTCTTAAATCATGAAGTTGAAAACGTGTTTTTTTTGCTTCGACATCTTGAAGTGATGAAAATTGCTGTCTCTTATTTTTTGTTAAACACAAAGGAACAATAAAAAGTTTGGGCGGTAGATAAACCCGAATACGAGAAATGACTCATCAATTAGATTTTTTTCGAATAATCAAGTATTTGATGTATCTATTGTGTGTAAGTAGGCGATTGCAGTTGTTTTTCTTAATTTCGTGGAAGGATGATGGTGATATCTTCAGTGAAACCACAAAAAAAAACGATCATTTTTTGGAGAACACACAACTTTTGTGAAATTCAGTTCATCTCGAAATACCAACATGAAATATGGCCCAGCTTCCGGTTTATAGGAATATATGTATTAACGTTTCATCATCTATAATAAAGTTGGATACAGACTCAGTAGTTTCCAAGTTGATTTTTTTACCATTTCCTTACACCAATTCACCTTGAAATATTTGCAGAAAAATTAAAAACTATATTATTGCACGAGAATTTATTCATAATGGCACATGATATAGTGGAGTGGTTCTGAAAATTACCCCATCTAACATCACGTGATATTTTTTAATGGGTACCTATATTTAAACTCCAAAATTATAATGGCTGGATGTTCCTTTGTGAATGCAAATATGAATCGCTCTCATACTTGCATTATACATTAAAAAACAAGAGAACCTTGAGGAATCCTGGAAGTTATCTAATAAACATTCTAGTTGAACAAACACTTTTGAAAAATAGCCTCTTCGTAAAACTTGGTCCTTTGTTGCCGGAAAACATACAGTACACACAATTACAGCATTACCCTGTCATGCTAACTTGATATATAACAAAGACTTTGCCCACTTTCGAATTCGTAGGGTTAGGTTTCTAAAACAATTGATTTATTATTTACATTGTTCGCCTAAAAACGCCTACAGAGTTGCAATTGGTCTCACATTCTTGTGCCCACAAAACCCACATGAGTACTTATTAAATTGATTTATAATTGTTAGGTGACACACAATACAGTCAGAATTTTTCAAAAGGTAAGTAATTGAATTGGAATGTGCTCATATACGGGGTAATCAAAAATTACTTGTTCCAACAATGAAATAATAAAAAAAGTTGATAGGTAAAAAAAAAGATATTGTAAGTTGGCAGGTTTAAATCAACATGCTTGAAACCAATTGGTTTTTTAATAAAGCAAACTGTTTTTTTATTGGAGTTTTCTCTGTTTGTTGTTGATATTATTCTAATAATGAAAACTACAGCTCAATAAACTAATAATGAATTCATATTTGAATTTTTTGATTAATATATTTTAAATTATTCTAATTATTGAAAGAAGTGTAATTTTATTCTTCATTTTGTTATCTTTTCAATATATCTGCTGCAAATGGAGATAAATATTATTACGTTCGAAGATGTTTTTTTTTGTTAAATTAATTTTTTGTGTGTGTAAATGAAAATAAAAGTTGTTTCAATAATTTTTTTCATTCACGATCGGAAGGCCGTGGGTTCGATTCCCATCTCGACCAGATATTTTTCTCGAGAGAATTTATCTGGTTGAAGCTAGGATGATTCTGCAAACGTGTTAAGAATTACACGTTAAAAGGTAAGACCTCGTTAATCCTTAGCTCGCACAAGTTTCTCAACTTCTGAGAGTTGTCGTTCGTATGGTGACGACAGCTGATTATTTTATAAAATGATTTATAAATTTTTAAAGTATTTAGACTTACAATACATTGTATCAAATAAACCAAGTTTAAACCAAATAACCCTGGTTTCTTAAACAAAATACCTGGTTTTTGCCAACCCTGATTCTTTATGAAGTTAGTCTCGATTGAAGATGATTAAAAAGTACTTGAACAATAATAATGAAAAAAAACCGTTTGAAACACTATGGACAATTATTAAATGCTCATGAAGTACCCGACAAATATCTAGGTAAAAGAGGAATGTATGAAGACAAACCCCTTAGTTTGGTTAAGAGCCCATTCGAAACTTTTACCAAAATTGAAGGCTGCCACTTTTTCTTGTTTCATTAGGTAATGTTTTTCGAAATTCAAGAAAAAGGCAATATGAATTGTCTTCTATATAATCAAATCCCCGCAGCCTGTAGATAAACTATAAATTCATACCGATTCAATAATTCTGATATATGAAGTTGAAGCCAGAATCGTAGGCGGTTATCTGTCATGCATCCAGATAGCTTGATTCTGTAACAACTTTCTCAAATTACTTATTCAGATACGGGAATATCGCATTTCCTACAGCCGAATAACTTTTTGAGGTACCCGAGTCCTTACAACTGTGAGAATTCAATCCATTCCCTTGGTTTACCTAACTGATCAAATTTCAGTGTGAAAACTCAAGAAATCTTCAATACCATTCAGTTGAAAGTTATTGGGTATAACGTTCCTATCAGGATAGCAGAACCACTTTGGGTTAAAAAAAAATTGTTAATTCTGATTTTTATTTATAGGAAATATTGAGCATTCTGTTAGAATGAACGTTGGAACTGACAATAAAAAACACAGTAAGTTCAAGAATTATTTAGGAGCTCGGATTCTTTCATGTTAAAATTATGAATGTGACAGAAAAATATATTTTTTGACACAAAAACGTGTGTTCCAACCAAAACTCTTGGCTCTCTAACGTAATTAAATCAGTAGATCCAACAGGATCCAATTCTAAAACAACTATGATATCTCCGTATTCAAACGTATGAGTTCAACTCTAAATACAGCATGATCAAGTAATAAGTAGTTACTATTGGTTCCAAAATCAGTGCTTGGAAAACAGAAACAAGTATATAGAAGTACGAAGTGAATTCAAGAATGAATTTTTATGAAAATTTTAAGTGAAAACCCAGGTTCAACCGATTTTAACCTTTTTATAAAAACAATGCTACGATATCAACTTCTACTAGAAATATGAGCTTAAATATTAAACGTGAAGTTAACAAATTGTATTCGACAACTACTTAGTTAACTAATAACAAATACAAAACACATCTGTTAAGTTCGGAAAACCATTTTTTACTCTTCATTGTTATTTCCATTGGATTTTGTTCAGGCTGGGCCATAATTTAATGCGTTCAACTTTAGTCTCCTCTTTCCCCATCACCAAATATTTCATCTGTTAAAAATTCTATTATCCTACCAATGAACTCAAAATCATTGCAAATACGAACGTGTATTGTAAGCTGAAGAATTTCGCTTTTGTTCGACCAGTTCAATGATTTAGTTAGCAGAACCCACTCACTGATTGTTTTCACATGTATAAAATTGGACATTGTGTAAATAAGAAGATGAAATGAACCTGAAAGTCGTTTTATTCTTCCAAAAGGTACTTTCTCTTACAGTTTGTTTAGGTATTTTCCCAACAACACAATTGAAACGAGATTCAGAAATTAGTTCAATAAGCTAAAGGGTTCTAAAATATAACAAATTCAAACTTTCTAAAAGAAGTATTTCGATATGGTTCTCCCAGCTTGGTTGGATCCTCCAGGAAATGGAAATATTAAGAACAGATAGTTGTTGGTTCACAAATGGATCAAAAACACCTTCGGGTTCTGATGCAGGTGTTTTCAGTCGTAGACCCAGGACAGAGATATCAACCTGCATACGAACCTATGCGACTGTATTTAAAGCAAAAATTTACGCTTATGCGGAGAGATAGGAAGAATCCAACCTCATGCACAAGTCAATAAAAATATTCTCGGACAGTCAAGCGGCGTTGGAAGCTATTGGCTCCTACCGAGCAACGTCTAAATTGGTAGCAAATTGCCAAAAACGACTCTCCTCGACAGGAAGACTTAACAGATTGTCTCTGGTCTGGGTTCCTGGCCATACTGGCCAGGCGTTTATTCACCATTCGAAGCCTGATACCAAACAGTTTTTGGACTACAGTAGGGATGAACTACGATGTCCAACAGGCCTTCTCACAAGTTACTGTCATTTGAACCATGATATGCAGAGATTCGAACTGTCGAAAGACAGTGTGTGTCGCCTTTGTTTGAAAAATGATGAAACAGCAGAGCATATACTTGTGCCTGCTCCGTTGGGGACCTAATCGGGTTTTTAGAATTCGGCAAAGCCGTACTCTTACCATCTGACCTGAAAGACCATTCACCATGCAAACTAATCGACTTTGTTAAGAAGCTGGCTTTATTTGGTCGAGTGTGAATAGGTGTGAGCCACAATAAATCCTTACGGGTTGCGTTTGATAGTCGAATAGACTCATTTTTCTACTAATTATTCTACATGTTGTAGGTCCCCACAAGTCAACTTTTTTATAAAGTTGCTCACTAACCAGTTTTTCTCTCTGCGCTGATCCTCAATTCTATACAAGTTTTTTTTTTTGATCCAGTTCAACCGCGTTTCTCATGTCCAGCACAATCTTTTTCAATTTGTCTTTAACTATTACTGATATTGAAGATCCATATTGGTTCCATTTTTTTTGCTTCTTTTATTTTTGTTCAGTATAGAGCTAGTGACGTAGCGTCCTGTAAGTTCAGCTGTGATCCTATTCGATGATGAGTAGCTGTGAGTTGATTTGCGAATACAGCTTCCACTTGATGAGTAATTTGTAACCAACGTTGTAGTTATATTGGTGATATAGTTCGCAAGTAAAGCTCTCTTACGGAATAATATGATGTGGTGGGGTATATAATATAATTGGTACTTGGAAATTATGACTGTGGTACAAAAATGGTCACTGAAAAACATCCTAAATTTCATTTAGAAAATCAGAAGTTCTTGAAATTATAGTTGATATTTATAAAGGTGACGTGAATATTACACAAAAACTACGTAGCCACTCCTAGAAAAACAGACAATCATCTTATGCCTAGAAGCGAAAATGAGATAGGTAAAAGCAATTCTACAGGTTGGGCCAAATTGGCCACTTTCGAAGAAAACCTCCTGTTTTCAAACTAGATAGATGAAAACTGATGGCTGTGCCTGGAAGTCAAATTTTATGACAAACAGTGAAAACCTCAAATCGATATTTATCATCGTTTCTGAGTTACAATATGTTTTTCTTGTTGAAAATGTCTCATTCCTATGAAAATATTCCGTTGCACCTTTTTACGTACAATTCAGTGGTCTAAAAAACTTATTTTTCAACTGAATTATCAATAGTTATTGATGAAAAACATTTGAAAGGCACACTTTCATTAAGTAGGCTTTGACGACTTATTGCCTTACGTTAATTACCTTACGTTATAACGATATTGGCCAGGATCAAGTGGATAACTAATATGATATGAAGTTAAAATAAATCCATTGAAATCACTTTTCCCTCAGCAGAACAAAAATGCACCTTTTGCTAACCAAGTTAGGATCATCAGAAGATGACTGAGGCTCATTTTATCAATCTAATTATCAAGTCATAAAGTCAATACTTTCGGAGATAATGAATTCTTATATTATGTAGCTACATAACGAACTTAATGTGAAATTTCAAAAACATCTACAAAAGAAAAGTGCTCAACTTCTTTGGCATGATTAAAAAAAAAGTTAATATATAAATATGTTTGTGACGGATTTGAAAGTTACTTGTTGACAACATAAACATAACTTATTAAATAAATTACAGCTGATATAGTGTTGATGTAGTCAATTCTATCCCTTCTACAACAAACTGTGTCTACTGAAATCACGGTATAACACACCAATGAATGTTATGGAATATCAAATTATTATGTTGAGAAGCAACAAAGTGAATCTTCCGATGAAATCTACCATACTTGGCGTATACACAAGTCAGAAAAGTCTATGGACAACAATTAACATTCATGTAACTTCTTAGGAACAACTAATATATTCCTTAAAATTCATAAAGATATTGTTTCTACGAGTACTATCTCTACTTGTATATGGTAGCTGTTTCTCTCCTAGAAAAATTCTACATAAATAAATATAGTTTAAAAAACTTTAAAAACACGTTTTCAAAGAACATCGAACTGAAAATTTAAAAATATTTTTTTAAAAATTAGCCTAAAGCAATAACGAACGAGAAATACTAGTATTATTGTGAAAAAATCGACGGGCGCTTGATATACAAAAAATATGGAACAAAGCGCCCACGATTTTTTCAAAATAATAGTAGTATTTTTCGTTCGTTATTGTTTGGAGCTCATTCAAGATTATTAAAAATAGTATATTATATACCTAGGTTGAAAAGTAAGCTATTATTTACCGAGAATTTTTATATCACATTTCTTTTATCACAATTATTCATTG
>WOGN01004059.1:0-14537 GCA_015342105.1 Leptinotarsa texana
TATATACAGTAAAATGGATTAACGGGGTCTCTCAGTCAAAAAATCAAAACTCTGCTCTTCTTTGATGATTGTCAAACCAAAATCATATACATGATAACTTTCTTCATGAATTTATACATTCAATTCATTGTTTTTCACTCATTTTTGCTACCCTGAAGAAACTTCCCAAAAGAAGCGAAGGCTTGGCAAAGTAGAGCTGAGTTTTGATTTTTGATATTTTGACTGAAAGACTCAGATTATCCACTTTATATTATCCACCCTATATATATTCTTCGTTTATTTTGTGTATTGTAGTCGAAGGTCTTCTCAAACGCGAAATAGGAAAAACCATTTTGTCTCATTCAAGCTTTTCCGAAATCTTTCAGTTCCATTCATTTCCATTTTAGGATATTAAAAAATCGTCGGTACTTACAAAAATAATATAAAATTTGACATAAGAAAAAATATACCTGAATAGCACCCAAAATGTTATTAGCCGGGAAAGTTTTTTTCCGGCAGGAATTTACGAGAACATAACAGGTGAGGAATAGAATGGAAATCTTAGATTCGAAACTATATTCAATATTTCAAATTTTGAACATATTCTTAGTGTCATAATTCATATTTGTTCTCATGAATTTATAATAACTTTTGGTAGAATAGAAATACTTTCTTCACTTTGATAGGGTTGTATTAACGTGTTTGAATGTGTTATTGAAATTACATTGTTTATTTCACTATTGATTTCAGTTTGTTTTCATAAATATTCAAGTAACCATTTTTCAAATGAAATATGCAACCATGATCAAAGGACCTGTATAAAATACTTCTCATTGATCATATCCATATCTAAATAACGCAACGCAATAACACAAAATTTATCAATATGTTATTAGTTATGCTATGAATATTCATTTTTTGAAATTTTGTCGATACCTTATGAATAACAACAAAATTTTCATTTACGTGACCGTGCCGATTGATGTTTGGAATTATTTTTTTCATTTATTGCAAATTTCAGGTGAATGTTAGATTTTTTAACAAGGTCTTTGAATTATAGAATCCATTCGGAAATGGTTTATGGAGACCTCTATACATGCTCCAGTTTTTTTCTGTTTATTTTTTCTTCAATTATAATACTGTAAACATTGAAACATTTTCAGTGAATCAATACTGATATTGACGAAACTGCAGGAGGGTCATACATTATTTGTTTTAATCAACAAAATAAGTGGTGTCGAAAATTCATTACTTATTCAAGTGACACTTTATTGTGAGATTTTCACTGAACTCTCTACATAACCGCACACGTATTTTACTGTCCAATTATTCCTTTGGGCATATTCATTTTACTGATTAGAAATTCTTACAATAAAGTGTTTTTTGAATAGAATTACAAAATTTCAAGTTCAAAGTGGGATTTAAAAAAAATCGTATCTGAAGTCAGAATCCAACAGAAACTCGGAAATAGCAGTCAGAAATGTATTACATTTTACACATTCGTGAGCATTACTTCAAAACTTTCAGTAATATTTTCGCTTTGTAATTTCAATTTTTCTTTTTGATAGTTATTTATCTTTTGTATAGTAAGTTGTTACTAATCATTAATAAAAAGTACAAAATCTAGGAATAATAATTTTTTCTGAGAATTATTTTAGTTAGTTGACATGAGAAGTAAACATTTCAAAATTATTTACTGCCTGCTTCTGGAAAACTTTTGGTTCAATAAAAATCATCGATATGTTTCTGAGTCCAAAATTGAAATAGCCGAATATTCAGATCAGAATAAAACAAAAATCTGTGAAATTTTCTGAAAGACATCCTATATTTATGCTCCAGCCTTTAAATATATATATAGCATTTCATCCATTTCTACAATATTTTACAATTCAAGTACAAAATAGTTGAGACATACAAAATAGAATCCACGTTTATCACAAGCCAACGTCTAAGTGACGGAAGTTTCATAGAGCACTCTGCGCTCGTCATCGACTCCCTCCAGATGTCACCACAGATCGGTGATGGTGGGAAGACTGATGGCCACCTCGATGTCCTCCTCCCTGTATGCTTTTTTATTCCTTACGAATCGAACCGCGAACACGATAAAAGCCGCCCCGGCAGCTACCACCCCCACAGCGAGAATTAGCATTCCGGGATGCACAAAGTTGCCGTTCTTATTGTTTGTGTACATCGACATCTTCCCGTCCCACTGCGGCGAAGTTACTATCGATTCCGATTCCACCGGCTCTTCTGAAGATTTATTAAAATTCTTCTCGTCGCGAGCGATGAGTAAATCCCGAGAAAACTTAGATATGAAGCTGCTGTCGCTTGGAGACGGTCTATAACTTGCAGATTCAGGCGTCTCATTAGCATTTCGAGCCGTCATCACGGCGGTTTGTTTAAAAGGATTCGAAGTTTCGGTAATTGCCACTTTACCTGTCGCGTTAGAGCCATTCTCATCGTCTCCGAGCGATTCGGCCCCCTGGAAAACAGCAGTTAATGCTTGCTTTGCTTCGAAACTTGTTGCAGTAGAAGTTGAGATTGATTTGTTTTTTAATAATTCGTTTTCGCTATGCAAGTTTTCAACAACTACTTTTTTAGTTATATTTTTATTTCCTTTTTCAAAGACGAAGGGTTTTTGCACGTTCGACATACTCGATAGTTGTTTATGAATAAATTTCAGGTCAGTTACTTCAGTTGAACCTTCTGTTTCCTGTATGTCGACTAGAGGCACTCCCCATAAATCTGGGGGACTAGAGCATACTACGTCGCGATATTCCAACGTATCTTGTCGCCTCAACCACGCTCCCAGCCAGTGTAGTTGCGTACAATTCAAGCGATTGCGTCTAATATGCAGAGATCGTAACTGTGGCAGGAAGTGGAGTAGATCCGATCTTATATACTCCAAGTTCGTTCCTGATAGATCTAACTCCTGCAACTGTTTTGATGCAACTAAAGTCGCCGTATCCGCTAAAAGTTGGCGAGCTAGTCCAGGACTATCTGATAAATCCAGTGTGAGTAAATCATCTGGAGTGGATAATGGAAAAGAGTTCTCCTCTGCTGGGGATATTATTCTCATTGACGAGAGTCGTAACACCTGGAGTGCAAACGGTCCCGTCAGGCTTCCTGGTTGAAGAACGATGACAGGGTTCCTCGACAAATCCAGCGTTGCCAGAGATTGTAGATGCCTGAAAGCACCTTGTTCTATTACGCTAATCTTATTGTCATTGAGCAGCAGGACCTCAAGTACCGCCAATCCGTGGAGATCCTTCTCCGACACTTTTTCCACGTTATTATGCTCGACGTGGAGGGATTTCAGTTTCTCCGGAAGACTCCTGGGGATCTCGTGTATGTTATTGTCTGAGAGATAGAGAACGGCAAGAGAATCCAGCCGGCCGAGTGCGTCTTCTTCTAGTATTATAAGACCGTTGGATGTCAAATCGAGAAGTTGCAGCAGAGGGTACGAGTCCAAATCACCGCAATTCACCGACCGTATGTTGTTCTCCGCTAATCTAAGAGATCGTATCGAATGTGTTAAAGCGGCCGGAACCTGCTTGAGTCCTGTTCGTGAAGCGTCGACTATTTGGAGTTTACGACCGGTGCCTACGAGAACTGCAGAGTCCCGTGATGAGCCCAATTTGACATTGCCGGCTAGTAGTAGGCGTGTTAGGCTGTGAAGTTCGAGGGAGCCGGGGGCAATGTGTGAGAGTTGGTTCCATGAAATATCGAGCTGCTGAAGGGCGGTAAGTTGGGAGAAACAGGTCTCGTCTAAGATCTCTAACTGATTGCTGCTAAGGTTTAGGTACTGAAGAGACTGTAGTGGAGCTAGGACGAGCTTGCTGATTGAGGTCAATTCATTTCTAGATAAATCTAGACACTTCAGATTTTCAAGGCCCAGAAATCCTTTGTTACTTATGTTAGCCACTGCATTAGCGCTGAGGTTCAGGGATTCCAAAGAGTGGAAGTTCCGAAAAGAGCTGGCGTCAATGTTCTCGAACGTGTTTTGAGAAAGATCAATATTCTTCAGGGTCGACAAGTTGAAAAATAACTTCGGGAGCACCGTGAG
This sequence comes from Leptinotarsa texana, assembly GCA_015342105.1. Lineage (NCBI taxonomy): Eukaryota > Metazoa > Arthropoda > Insecta > Coleoptera > Chrysomelidae > Leptinotarsa > Leptinotarsa texana. Next base: position 4,046 of record WOGN01004059.1, read on the forward strand.
TTTATTGTCAGTTAATGTTAGAGACTGGATCCATTCTAACCCTTGAATACTCTCATTAGCGTAATTAAGTTCACTTTTGCTTATAGTTAGATCAGTGAGAACTGGTAAATTCGATTTGTGGTCCTTCAAGCACTTAATGACACTCAACAACTGTGTTTTATTCACGTTACTTATTCGGAACTGCCGCGTAGTATTATCGAGTTCTCTAATAGTGTTTGGTTGATACACATTGCAACTAATCGAAGTGAAGTAGAATGAAGTTTTCGGCAAGTCGTCCATGGGGTAGTACCTACACTCACACATGTTCGGACACATTCCTTTGCTTACGCCGATTGTGAGCATCAGAATCAACGCCAAATAAAGCATTGTTCCTTTCACATAACGCGATCGCGCAACACTATCGTGTGGATTTGATGAGTATCGCGCCGTGAAGCATTTTGGCCGGCTGCACGCTGCCTACTGATATCTGACACTGACGCTCGACGTCTCGACGCTAGGATTCACTCGTGATGTGCGCATTTTACTGCGCCCTATGAACTGCACTGGTCGGGGTTTTCTCTTTTCTATGGGTTCTTTTGCATTCCGAACATGCATGAAGTCAATATGCATTATCCGATTGAGTTTTCTGTTGGGTCATTTGAGGACCGTGGAAGTGACCGCGCTGTTCCTTTATGGGCCCGGGGGAAATGGAAGCTGTTTTCGTAGATTTTGCCAGGGACTATCAAACTGTTTATGAGTATTGTCGTTTTTCAGTTCCTGTATGGTTTCTGCGGAAGACAATTTATCGAGAATTTTATTTCTGATTTGAGTATTTAATTCTATTCGTGAGATGAATCACTGAAGTTTGAGAAGTAAAGTGTCACTCAGATTCCTGCACGTTATGACTTTTTAACAGGGAATTTTTCAGGAAAAGGAGCTTCTGAAGGAAGGAAGTAATTAATTTCAAAATGAACTCTTTATAAAAATGTGTAGATCACGCAAAGAAGTGCATTTCAGACACAAAATTGAAGAAAACGCCCTCTCAAAACTATTACTTTCATATTAACATTGAATCACATGAAAGAAAAAATACTTTCGAAACAACTACTTCATGAATATTGAGTTATACGAAAACAACTGTTTCCTATTCAGTTTCTACTTCAAACATTCATTGTGAAATTGAATCAGATATCATTCACAGGATTGCTGCATAGTATATGAAAAAGGTAAAACTTACATGAAACACTGTCATTCTCAATGGCGGACATCAGTTTGTGTCTAAAAATTTCTTCCATGCATGATCTATACATCTTTGTAGAGTGTTAATTTCAACATCAATAACTTTCTTCCTTCCTATGAAAGATTCCCATATTTTTTAATGAAGATGTGTAAGTAGAAAGCCAAAACTTTTTCTAACAAAAATTGTTCCTTTCAATTTTCTCAATATTCCTATGCCTGGGATCTAATCAAATAAACAAATAAATGTAATTATGTACTATCATTGATGACATGGGTAGTTTAACTCATTCGTGACATAAAGTCATAATTGCATGAATGAATTGAGTGCTTTATCTTATAATGTTATTCAGATTGCTACTGAAGAGGCAATATGGCAAGTGTCTCATTACGAAACATCGATGTCTGCCATTGAGGATGACATTGAACATCTTTTGAACACTATATTCTGTAGCAATCCTTGAATGATATTTCATTAAATTCAATAACAAATGTTTGAAGTACACACTCAAAAGAAAAAAGTGTTTTTGTATAATTTAATGTTCGTATAAAAGTCTCCAAATCATTTTTTCTTTCGCATGAAATTCGTTTTTCCGAGAGGGCTTTTTCTTCCAGTTTGTGTTCCTTAATGTTTCACACATCTTTCTGAGAAATGTATTTCAAAATTATTATTTCCTTTTTTTCTTTGAAAGGTTCTCACTTGCAAATATTGCAAAATATAGTGCTGGTTTCGATTTCTGACTACCAGTAGGTACGTAATCATGATGTACTGTTTGGAACCTTTGGTGTAGTAATGAATATTACTGGAGTTTTTTCCCAACACTAAATCGTTATTTTTACACCTCGACACGTGTTTTGATCACCAAGTGATCATCAAGGAAGATAAAACAGTTTTATCTTCTTTTACACCTGGACACGTGTCGAGGTGTAAAAATAACGATTTGGTGTTGGGAAAAAACTCCAGTAATATTCAGTAGGTACGTACCTATGCAAACACACTCGTATATGTATAAACAAACAATGGGTGAATCGTAAGCAATAACTTATTTCAGTGACTGATTTTTTGTAGATTTCATAAAAATATACAATCGCCAGATTTTCCACAATAATTTCACAAAAAGAATTGCCTAATAATTGTTTCTTTGGCCGAATTAGTCATATGGCCACTATTCCGCTTGAACAACGTATAGTAGTCAATCCTGAGTGGTACACGACCACTAGTTTGCCGTTCAGACAAATTCGTAAAACTAACCACCGATGACGAATCATTCTCCATCATTACAATGCGAGCTCTCACACCTCGTAAAACACGTGAATTTTTGAGCAGTTACAATACCGAATTGATGACTCATGACCCATAGAGTCCTGATTTGACACCCGATGACTCCATCTTGTTTTCGAATTTAGAAGGTGAAGTATGTGGTCAACGATTTACGAGCGGCGAAGAACAATTGAAGAGTTCAAACACCATGTTTTGGAGGTGTCTCAAGCGGAACAGAAAAACTGCTTTGACAAATGGTTTTAACGAATGCAAAAGATTATTGATCATCAAAGGGAATATTTCGAAAAACAATAAAGCCATTTTCATAAAAAAAAAATTATTTGCTATTCCCGGAATATAATGAAAATATATCACTCATATAATACTGTTTTACCTTTCAAGAAATGAATTTTGAGAAGTATAGCCAGAACTCTTGTTATAGTTTCATTCACATGAGTATTTTCTACGACCTCGTTACATGTTTTGGATAACGTTCTTAGAGCAACAGATAAGTTAGACAGTGCAAACGTTAATAGTCGCCTTTTCAACTTTCGAATGTTGAAAAGATATCAGAGTCGGATGAAAATTTTATAAGAAGGAATCATATTGAGTACTTTCCAGTGGAAATCCAATAGTGTGGCTTCACTCCGAGATGACGCTATTACCCTTTTTTTAAATAGAAAGGAGAGTCTTTATACCTCTTTTTATCGAAAATTGAATTCTCTATCCAACATTGTTCTACTTTTGAAAATTGGTTCAGCCATTTCTGAGTTATGATTAGTTTTATACCAGATAATATTGTAATTTACAAAAAAACACTTCATTCATTCCAATAAATGTTTTGAATGTTTACCAGTGACTTCCTGGAAATAATGGAGTCTGTTTAAAACATTTATTCTTGCATCATGAAATGTCCTATATAAAAATAGAGCGTAATTGTAAGCATACTGTTTTCGAGTAAATTTTTCCCTCAGCTAGAAGCTGATACGATACTATAACAGAAAAAGAATAAAGGCGTATATTCTTTGCTAACCATACAAAGTCTGATCGAGTGGCATATTTGGTTATAAATTCAAATAACTGTATACCAATAACTATGTTTTATGGCAATCGGAGCATGGAATTTCATTATACCCTGGGATTCATTGACAATTTTGTCCATGGGGAAACGGAGGTATGTGGAAATTTGATTGTTGGCGGTGAATATCGGATAATTCGCGAGGCCATTGAAATCGAAAAGCGACATTTCTGCTTGAAAAAACGTGATGATGGTCAGAGACCTCCAAATATCTGGAAACCTAATTTCCCGATACTCACTCACCAAGACGTCCAGTGATGGTAATCACTCGAGGCACTGCCCCCAGATTTCCACTTCTGTATCTTCCGCCGATATAAATACCACCGAACACCCATCGATACCTCAGTTCAAACTGAGGAGTAGATAGATTGAGACCATGGAGAGAACTTGTGACCTGAATAGTAGGCAGATTGAAGCCTCATTGTCAAGACAATACGCTTAGGGTTGAGAAATTAAATACATATGTTTTCGAATGGAAATTAGAACTATATCTAGAGAAAACTGCATCGATTGTTGTTTCAATACTTCGGAAGCGGAATTAACATTGAAATCCCCTGCTAAAATTAAAGACAACATATGATAGTTTTCTCATAATTCTTCAGAGCCTATTCGACCGTGAAAGTGTACCCGCACTCTCTCTCCCTCTCTCTTTTGCCCCTACAGTAATACAGTACGTAACTCTCGCTCTTTCTCTCTTCACCAATTTATACTTCCCTCTCAGCTTCCGGTCTCCTCGCCCGATCACACTTTTAGTAACGTACTCGTCACGCATTCACCAGCTTACCCCCCAAGTCAAGCGTGCATAAAGAAGTTTAACTTAAAAAAAGTATTTCTTTCATTTGGAAAATACTTATTGATTAGGGGCCTACACTCCTTCGTTGCTCCAGGGCATCCAGACTTCCAAATTCGACCCTGTATATCGTATGCTGGGGAATCAGTTATTTTCGGGCAGATATTTGCCAGTTCAACTGAGCAGTCAACCAGATTTAAATTTTGAATTGCAACTTCTCACAAAACTATTAAGTTCGATTCAAAATTTTGAAATCTTCTGTAAAGAGAATTCAAGGAATAAACAATATTCCACTCAACCCGCAGTTGAGTTAACATTTTGGAGTGAATCACTTGGGGTGCAAGTGGTAGAATTACAAAAACCGAATAATCAAATCCTAACGAAAAATGTACATGTTCCTGCATCCCTACTAATATTATAAATGCGAATGTAAGTTTGTTTGTTATGGTTTCATGCGAGAACTACTCTACCGATCATCATGTTCTTGAAGGTATTAGGAGTAACATAGGATACTTTTTATCAAAAAAATAATATTTTTTATATAATATAAAAAAAATTTTTGTAAAAAAATTTTTAAAATCTATCTCCTTTACAAATCTTAAAGTTGTCATTGATCAGGAATGTCAAACATACAGAGAAGCATGTGAAGCTCGGCGATTGTTAGAAAATGATAATCATATCATATCTATTGTACTGATACTTATTTATTGGTAAAAATGTGAGCGAAGCCGCAGGTAAAAGCTAGTTTTTATATAATGTTAACCTAGTCCCTTTTCATTTGGCCACCGAATACATTTCCCGTTCGAACTTACGCTCACCAATTGTATTTTTGGTAGTACATTAATGTTAATTGCATGGATTGAACATCGTAGTTACTTCATTAAAATTAACAGGAGCTAATGACTGTATCCAATAATTTCTCCAAACCAATGCACTCAAACTATCAGGTACTGTCTACTGAGGCATGAAATCATTTATGGCAATCAGTGATGTACTTGGCCCGGCTGAGTAGAAGGTACCTAGTATTTGAAAATGATCAAGATAATCTGAAATCTGTAGATTGATGAATATTTCGAATGCCTTCGAGGTTGCACAGAGGATATGAAATTATCTCAGATTTTTTCGAAAGTGTATGATGGTCGAACTGTAAAATGCATTCGATAAAGAAAAGGTTGATGTACATATTAGTAACTGCTTTGTCAGTCTCCGTCATATTTGACTTCCTGTCAAAAAAAGTGTACATATCAAAATGCCCTTGACAGGAAGATCTCTCGCGAAATATATACTGCGTCTTCTATTAGTAAAGTGGTTTTATTAACGTAGGTATTAGAAAACACATTATTGTGAGATTTTCACTAAATAGTATTACAAAAACGCAACACGTAGTTCGCCATACAATGGTTTTTTCGGGCATGTCGTTACTAACTATATTCTACATATTCAATGCTTAATAAACTTGATTTTCCAATTTGAAGTGATTACATTTCAAGTACCTTAGTTTTTCCTTGAGTGTGTGATGAATTAAATTTCAGTTTCCGCATTTGAAAAAATATTTAGTAACAGGGAGTTATTCAATTATAATTTATCATGCAGTAAATTACCCGAATCCTTGAATCTATTGATTTGTAAACAATCTAGAAGATTGAGTTTCAAACTTTTCTCTTCCAAATGTAACACGTCGTATTCATGATTTAATTCATGTGAATCTGCTAAAAGGTGGTTTAGAAATGTGTAATTGGTCTTTTTATTTACAAAATCACTTCTATCCTATTCAATTATTTGAGAAAATGTCCTTTCTGCTTGGCCAAAATACAGTTTTGGGCAAGAGCAACAAGACAGCTTATATAGTCCTGATCTATCCGACACCGAAGTTTTGTCTTTATTGTTTTTAATAAATTTATATAGATCATTATTCGTTTCGTAAGCTACGTTTACGCATTCTTTCTTTAAAAATCGTGCAATATTATTGGTGTGTTCACCCAAATATGACACCCATGAATAATATTGTTAATTTTTTGAAGAAATAATGCGTAAACGTAGCTTACAGAACGAATAATAGTTTGAGTGATTTCATTAAAAATAATAAAGACGAAACTTTAGTGTCGGGTAGATCAGGAGTATATAAGCTGACTTGTGGCTCTTGCCCAAAACTGTATATTGGCTAAACAAGGAGAACATTTTCTCAAAGAATTAAAGAGCATAGAAATCGTTTCGTAAATAGAAAGACAATTCCACATTTGCAAACCACTTTTCTGCAGAAGGACATGAATACGACGTGTTACATTCAGAAGAGAAAAGTTCAAAACTCAATCTTCTAGAATGTTTAGAAATCAATAGATTTAACAATTCAGGTAATTTACTGAATAATCAATTAGAATGGAATAACTCCCCGTTACTAAATATTTTTTCAAATGTGGAAACTGGGACATAAGCTTAGGTAAATTAATTCATTACAAACTCAGGTACTTGAAATGTAGGCACGCCCGAAAAAGCCATTGTATGGCGAAACAAGTGTTGCGTTTTTGTAAAACTGTTTAGTGAAAATCTCACAGTAAAGTGTCTTTTGAATACGTTACTTGTGGATTTTTATCAAGTACCGGCCAATTCCATCATATACAGTTTTATTAATTTTTCTGTGATATTTAGTTTGCTATTTTTACCATCTTCATGATGAAAAGCTCTGCTTGTAATATTTTTTTCGATAAAAAAATGATATCCTGATGGACTACTGGCATGTCTCGCTATTTTTATTTTATTTATCATTACAAAAATGCTTGTCCATCTGCTTATTCAAACAAAAATGCCAGTACTTCAATATTCTCACTCAAAATTTGACAGTTTTTACGACACATTAAAACAGTTTCTCAGATGTTGACGACATAAAAAGTGAGCTGCCTCGTTATCCGTCCTCCGTCGGAGGAAGAACTGAAGGGATACATTAGGGCCTCCAAACACAAGAAGGCTTTGGGAATTGATTCAATCAACAATAGGTTTTTGAAGCCGCTCCTGGAGAATTTCATCAGATACCTACTGGATATAAACAACAGTTCAATCGCCCTCAGATACTTCCCCCGAAGATGGAAGCATACCGTAGTCACCATGATTCCAAAACAGGGCCAGAACCCGCTGTTTCCTCAGAATCATCGTCCGAAAAGACTGCTTTGCTCAACGGTTGAGTTGGCTAAACTTGTTGTGCTGCAAGGTTAACCGAAGAAGTTGAAGACTGAAATGTTCTGCCTGATGAACAATTCGGCTTCAGAAGGGCACACTCCACCAAGTTGCAGGCCCTGAGACTGATCGAAAAAATTCCATTTCGGAGCTAAACAATAGGAAGACAGTACATCACGTCCTCCTGGACATTTCGAAAGCTTTTGACAGAGTATGACATAAAGGTCTACTACACAAAATGCTCGATTTCGACCTGCCTGATATGGTGGATCAGGTCCTTTCTGAAAGGCAGAACATTTCAGATCTGAGTTGAAGGAACTCTGTCTCCCGTCAGAGAAATCCAAGCTGGAGTGCTTCAAGGAGCTGTGCTGTGCTCTTTACGCCGATGATACGGCTCTCCTCGCTTTCTCCATGGGTCAAGGGTTGGCGGTTGCATGTAGACATGCAACGCGCATTGGACGACCTCGAACGCTGGTACCTGGAATGGAAGATTTGGGTGAATCCAGAAAAAACTCAGACGATAGATTTGGGGAGATGTAAGGTTTCTTCAGATACAAGAGTCACGATTTCAGACAGGGAAATTGAATAGCAAATACCTAGGTCTTTGGGTAGACCGCCGACTCACCTGGGTAAATCACATCGATTATATCAAGAGCAAAGTACAAATAAGGACAGTCAAACTTTATCTTCTGATCAACAGAAATTCCAAGCTCAATCTTAAAAGCAAGATTTTATTATACAATACGATATTCAAGCCTGTCATTATGTATGCTTCAGGCACTTGGGTACAAATCGCTCCGTCAAACCCCTCCATTTTGGAAAAGTTGCAAAACAAACTAATCAGGATGCTGGTAAATGCTCCATGGTTCGTGTGGAATGAAGCCATTCACAGAGATTTGAAACTGTTAACTATACAGCAGTCCATTCATCGAGGAATCAGAGAGTTTTCGAATTAGCGGAAACTCATGATAACCCATTAGTTAGGTTAGATTAGGTTAGATTCAGAAGGCCTTGTTGCTCGGTTGAGCGAAGGCGGCATAGAGGTCATTGATTTTTATATTGTTACCAAAAAACTCCTTCAGTCATGAACCACTCGTCCTACCTGAAGAAAATGAAGAAGACAAATGAGATCCGTCATAATTACTAATTGTCGATTTACTTTTTCAAATTACTCCAATATCGTTTCATTCATTTGAAATCTAGTTTTAATGCTTATCTCAATTGAACTTCATTGCAATCTGTCCCTAAAGTCAGAATATAAAAGAAATAAACAAGTATCAAAAATGGACAGTATGTGAAAAAAAGGTTTTCAATAAATTCGTTTACGCCGGTGATATAAAATTCTACCAATCAAATTATAACAAAGGTATCAAAAGCATGCACCTTATTTGAATCAGTTTATATACCCAAAAATTTGCGTTACAACCAAAAATAATTTTGTTTTTCAAATTTCAATTTTTTGTCTGTTTTCAGCTCATTATTATATGATGTCGTTCAGCGATTATGGGCCAATGTTTCACTGCGAATTCAAATTGAACTATAGCGTGCCGAAACAGTTTTGAAAAATCAGCCTAATGGTAGTGACAGTGTTGTTTCGACATTGGTTTGCGAAATTTCATTTCGGTAATTTTAGCCTCGAAGATGAGTCCCGAAGTGGTTGACTTACAGTGATCCAGGACGGTAATTTGAGGACCCTAATGAAGACTGACCCATCACAAATGGTGCGTGAGATGGCGGAAAAACTGCTCCCATGCGGTTTTTGATGATTCAAAACGTATTGGGAAATCTGAAAGATCGAAAAGTGGGTACATCATAACTTGAACGATCAACAGAAATTGTCTGCTCTTCTTTGCTTTCGCGCAAAGAAAATAATGGGGAGTAAATAAAAATTTTCTGTACAAATGGGCACGTCCAATTGAATGGAGTTATGCATGAAACATCTTATTTTTAGAAACTATTTTTGTCCCATTATTAATCAATTCGACTCTTTAATTTCTTTAGGAATTGAGTTGCATTCTCTAATTCTATGATTGAATCTGGCTCATTCATTTGGCAGAAATCTGAATAAGATAGCACAAATTCATTGAGCTAAACCCACAGAAAAGAGGCACATTGTTCCCCTGAATGACATTCACCTTTCCGATCCCGCAACCCTACAAAAATATTAAATTCACAATGCATTCCGACCTCCGGATAAAATGAAATCTGCGGAAAGTATCGAGTGGCGGCGCTTTCTGATCGAAAGATAAAATTTTCTGCTTCCATTTGTATCCTTCCATCTGTGAGGACCTGCCTACTTCCTACTTCTTGACTCTTTCTCTCGCCGAAAGCTCTTTACGTTTTTTCATTACGGCCCTCCGCCCCATAAATCTCAGACACGATAGAAAATTCCGCCATAATTTTTCATATATTTTCTCCCCTAGCCCCTACGCACTTTTCTACTACTTCGTTGCATTTTATGTAATGCCTAGTGATTCACGAGTCGTTTATTTCTTTTTCTCCGCTATAAATTGTAGGGATTTGCGATTTTGATTGAAGTTCGTATAGGCTTGACTGAATTATTCTGGAAGGCGGGTTGATTGAATGGAGTCCCGGATGAACTGGATCGGTTTCGTCTTGGATTTTGTGTGATCGTTCGGACTTTTTTGGTATATATGTCATTTATACAGTGGCTGTTCGAAGACTAGCTGTTTTGATGAGTAAACTAAAAAGATAGGAAGATATAATCAATCTAGATAAGAAAAATACTGAACAATTGAGAAGGTTGATGTCGCATTAGGAATCAGCAGAAATGATGAAAATCTAAAATAAATTTATTAGATTTTCCCGGAAGACACAAAAGACATTAATAATAGAAAAAAAGTAAATGGAAACAGAGGCAGTTAGGAATATGGTTTCGTTGGATGTGAATAATTACACAGGAAAGGGGTATGTAAAGAATGTTCTGAAATAGGTTACTTCAAATGTTATCAGATTATAT
>WOGN01004060.1:0-14537 GCA_015342105.1 Leptinotarsa texana
GATAGGATTGTTTGAGGTAACATTCGTGTGTTCATATGATTGTAGGGGTGGAGAACATGCACTTTCAAAAAATTGGGCGAATGCATTAACGATTTCGGAGGCATTGTTGTATTCAACATCGTCCCAGAATAGAATACTAGGAATTCTCAATGTACCTTTTTTATTTTGAATGTACGACCAGAAATTGGTAGGATCTTCTTTGATTGCCGTTTCAGATTTATTTTCATATTCTCTGTATGCTAAACTGATTTTTGTTTTGATGGATCGACGAAGAGATCGGAATTCTTCTTTGAGAATACCTGAGTCTGTTGTTTTCTGATTTCTAAAAATTAATTTTTTTCTTTTAATATCGTTTATTATTTCATTCGTTTGAATAGTTTGGTATACTGAAGTCACCTATAATGAGAATTTTGTTATCGTATGAACATTCAAGTGACTCTAGAGTTTCAAATAATTTCTGGATGATATGAGCTTCGCTAGTACTTGGAGGTATGTAAATAACAAACATGAAAAAATATTGTGCTTGAATACAATCTTACAACCTATGACATCAATAGTACAGAAATTACCCTTGACAGTCATCTCTCACTGCTAACAGAATGCCACTACCTCGAGGTTTCTGTCTTTTCTGAAGACCACATAACCAATGTTTTGAACCATGATTGTTTTACCGGGAGTATCAAATGCTCAATGCACACAAGAATTACAATAACTCTTGTTAAAAGATAGGATGAGAAAATAACTAGCTAGATGTACTGTAGACAAGGTTTGAATTGTAATATCTCAGGCGAGTTGTGCAGGTATGTGATACATTTGAAAGTATTTTTCTTATAAATTTTAATCGAAATTCAAAACTAAAAACAATTTTGGGCGCTTAATAAGAAAAATTATCAATTATCAAAACGACTGTTCCATATTTTTCTTACTCACATATGAAAAGCCTTTTTCAATTCATTTAACAACATCGAATGTTTAAAATGAATTCTACATTTTTTACTTTTTACGACACGATAATGTACGCCTATGGAACAGCTACTTGAAAATGATTTATTATTCCGCTGCATAAGGAAATAGACTAAAGTGTGACATGAGCCAAAGGGCCACTTTTTATCACCACTGAAACGTAATATATCTAATAAAGGGAAATCTCCAAATGAAGAAAATGAAAGCTGAAGTTCTGAGAAAGAAATGTTGAAAATATTACTGCAGAAATGACAAAATCTTATATATAGGAGTTACATCACGATTAGACACCACTATTTTGTTGATATATCACCAATATGAAATAAATTAATAAAAAACTTTCACTATCTTTAACGACTACTTCCAAAGAAACTGATTCTTGCCCACTTATACATCAATCCAAGAAAATTGCATAATTTACTCAAGGTCTCAGATATGTCTCAACGCGGACACACGGCATAATTAAGGCGTTAATCGAATTCGAGAACCAGTCCGAAACATCTTCATCGACAATAAAAAGACGAGCAACTTCCACGTGGCCTCCACAATCGCAAAAATAACAACTTTGAATCAATGTTCGATCGAATTTCGTCTGCATGTTGTTACATTTCTTTTTGGTTCTGTTATAATTGCTTGTGGCCTTCTCGAGAAAGTGGGCGACTGAAAAATAAGTTGTCACATTTGTTGACTACGAAAGAGAGACTCGCAGTATAATTTAAAATAAGAACAATCGAAGAAAATTTCAAAAACAAGATCATGCCAGCTTGCCACATCAAGGCAGGAATCTTGGCCTCACAAATGCAGAGGGCTTATCAAGTCTGCTTGGGGCGCATGATTCTCGGATCCAATGATCACCTACCCCACGGTGTGAAGGTGGCCACTGGTTAACAATGCTAGCACGCCTTCCCCAATGTATCTGAGCTTTCTTAACGAAGTCGTAATGCATTTGATTGCGAAATTTTGCGAATCAATTCACTACAAATGAAGAAGAAATCGCACGAAAAGAGCGCCGTATTTAGTCAAATTGTTTTTGCAGTAAATTTTCTGTTCTGGTTTTCGAGAAATCTACTGTGGTTTATGCACAAGAGGCTTAAAAATATTCCCATGTTCTAGCGCGTGAATATGACTGGATTCAAAAACAACTTTACAGCTCACCGATACCTACTGAGTAGCAGTGTTGTAGACATATGATAATTTCTTGTGGAACCATCCTAACCTTTGCCAATAATAACATATTCAGCGTTCAAAATCACAATGTGATGCTGCTGTAGGTCGTTCAAAGTCAAAGCAAAAAATCTAGAAGCCACCTATTCCACACAGTTGAAGGTCGTTCAAGGTCGAGTCTTTGAAACTTCAAGGTAGCCGCGTGACAAGGTCAAACCCAAAACACAATTCCAAAGTTACCTTGACTACGTCGTGTGGCGTCAACACTTTCACATAGCCGCATGACTGAGTTCTTTCGAGCTCAAAGTTAACTTGTCAAAAATATGAAGCGTCAATCAAGGTCATTCAAGGCCAGACCCAAAACACTATACCTCAAAGTCATCCTGTTTGCGCCGTGTGACGTTGGTCAAGGTAGTTCAAGATCAAGGTCACCAAAGTCACCTTGGCTACGTCGTGTGATAGCCGCATGCCTGATTTCTTTCGAGGTCAAAGTTACCTTGTTGAAAATCAGGCGCCAACCAAGGTCATTCAAGGCCAAACCCAAAACACTATACCTCAAAGTCACCCTGTCTGCGCCGTGTGACGTTGGTCAAGGTAGTTCAAGGTCGAATAAGGTAGTTCAAAGTCAAACTCATTCTCCCAAAGTCACTTTGGCTATGTCGTGTGATAGCTGCATGACTGAGTTCTTTCGAGGCCAAAGTCTCCTTGTCGAAAATATCAGGCGCCAATCAAGGTTGTCCAGGGTCAAAACCAAAACACTACCACAAAGTCACCTTGTCAGCGTCTTGTGACGTAGGGCTAGACTGTTCAAGGTCAAACTCAAAACTCTCCCTCAAAGTCACCTTGGCTACGTCATGAGATGCAGCTCAAGGTTGTTTCAGCGTTGAAGGTAGTGGGGTAAGGTTCCAAAATCAGCTTAAATCAATTGCTGTCAAGTTATAACTCGTTGAACTCAGTTTGACGGGCATCTGGCATTTGATATCTACATTATGGGGTGCATAATAAACATAGTTCTTCATCTGTTGGAGTTTTCTATATTGGTTTTACAGTGAAATCGTCTTATTTTGGATAAAAATGTCACGAGGATTAAATATATGCGCTTTGACTAACTGGAAAGTTGATCAAAATGTACTTGCAAGATTTGATTACAGACAGATGAATGGGTGAATGAAAGTGATAGAAGTAATTTATTAACAGAGTTACCTAAAATATATGAACGAAAAGAAATGTATCACTCAGTTTAGAATTCATTTTAGTTATATTTGGACGCTTACAATCTAAATATAGAATCAGTTTTCTCTATCTATGATACTTTTTTAGATCAGACAGATCACGGTGGTTTGGAGTTCATCTTGCAGTGTACATCGGACTTGGCCCACTGCGACTGTTAAAATAAAATATGTACCTGATATATGTGGTCTTATATGCAATCAGAATTGTTTTTTATATTTGTCATACAACATTTTCAATAATCTTGCCAATGAACATGACTATTCATCATAAAAACAATTTTCCGTTATTAATTTCACTGATGACGTGTTTCGTTACACAGTAGCTTCCTCAGTCGAACTAGTCAACCAGTTCGACGGAGAAAACAACGATCAGCAGGATTGCAATTTCCAAAATGATTATTTACTATATTTTGCATATATTCATAATCGATCAGCCATTATAAGAAAGCATGTTTCTTCGATGATTGGTGTCTCATTCGATTTTTTTTTTGGGGGGAATAGTTAAATGTCTCATTGATTACGTTTTCATGTTATAAAATATTACATAATGGTATGCTAATGTTTCAAAATTTTAAAGAGTTTAAATATACATTTAAACCTAACTTTATAATAATCAGTTATTTTTGTTCAGGATCTATATTTCTCATGATTTGTTCAGAATTTTTTCTTTTTTACGTAAAATTGTTGTACATAACCTTCAGCGATATTAGTTGATTTCCAACCGCCGCATTGTTTTAGATACTTTACTAACAGCGTGCTGAAATTTTGCAAAAACTGTACCGTATGTAATGTTCGGCATTTGGATTTTCAAGATATTTTGCAATTTTACGTGGATATAATATTCTTGCCAACCACTTAATTTATCAATTTGCATGAATTACGAAAACAATGTGAAAATAATAGCACAAGTTTCATCATTTACAACATACCTGAAATGAGAGGGAGGAAATAGTATATTATATACCTAGGTTGAGAAGTGAGCTATTATTTACCGAGCATTTTTACTTTTATTATTATTATTTATTTATTAATATTAACTTAACAAAAGTTTCTGTGAATATCTTTAAAATTATAGAATTGTTCTCATTATTTACCTACAGGTGTTCTTTTATTATCATTATTTACCGAGGGTGAGGAATATTAATTCTCGTTAGGGGAATGAAGTAGATAATAAAAATTTCTCACGTCAGTAGTGAAAAAAGTACTTTTCCTCCCTAGGTGGAATATGAGTTTCCTTTTTAATGTGAGGGAGGAAAATGTGTACTTATTATAATGTTAAAATTTTGATATCAATATTACTTCTCTGAATGCGATCAACCGATCATCATTGAGTTGCACCCTGTATAATCATGAATTTGAGAAAGTTACCTAAGCACATTAACACAAAATGTGAAGGTTTCCTTGAAAACTTCAAAGAATCAAAAAGAACTTGTTTTCCGAAAGTATATCAACAATTTCACCACTACTAATTTTTCTTTGTCAGACGAGAAATCAAGACTTTACATTATTCAAAAAAACATAAACAAATCGAGCGATAAGTGCGTGGGAAGCGTAAAACGAGTACTGTACATAAGACAGGACGACAAAAAAAACACACACAAAATACTTTCGATTTACATTATTTGCAATCTTGCAAATGCCACAACTGCAATCTCAAACAGTGGTAACGACAAATAAAATATGGCAGGTGAAAGAGTAAACATGTTGCATCAACTCCCACGGTCGATATTTTCGAAGCATTATGTAACCGATTACTTCCAAATTATGTTTAATTTATGACTTAGTTTGTCGTTTTCCGTCACGTAACACCTAATGAAAATATTTTATATTACTCCTTATTCGGCCAACAGTTGAACAGATTAGAATATCAAATAAATCATTAAGATTTGGAATGATTTGTTTGAGCTCGTAAGGATTACGTTGGTTCTGACGGAACAATTTGATTAGATATTCAAAATCGTTGGTCAACATAGTAGGCTCAAAAAATTCTATCTACATTATCTTTCGACTCTTGTCGACTAGTAATATCAATTCAAGGTTTTATACATCAGGAAATTAGACCAAAAAATCATTTTAGGGTTTAGAATGAGTATGTTATGTTCAGCCACAGCCTTTACCCAAGTAAACTATTTATTTATATTCATATATGTTTGTTTCAACTCTCAACAAAATATTTTCAAAAATTAGGTATACATATGAAATCAAAAACAACATAATAATGGTTACCATTCCTAGATGTTTCAACTCTCAACCAGGTCTCTTAACAACAGATTTCCGAAATTTAGCTTTACATATGGAAATAAAAATAACATAGAGTTACATACCCTCGACAATAGATCCTGGCGCATTAAATTCACGTTTCAAATAAAAACAACGTAGGGTTACCATTCTTTGATGTTCAAATTCGAACAACAGACTCTTAACAACAAATGCAGACAATGGAGCATGAATACGGCATAAACAACAATAACAACCTTTTAAAAACAGATCTCGACAATTGAGCATGTATACGACATTGCAAATAACAAGGAATTACTTGGGAAAGAAAGTTTTTAGCTTTCTACTACTCCATCGTATAAAAAATGGATGAGGGAATCTTCCAAAGAAAGGAAGAAAGTAATCAATTTGAAAATATGTAACACTATACATGGATGTGTAGATCATGCAAAGAAGTAACTTTCAGACACAAACTGGAAGGAAGTCCTCCTGAAACAGCTACTTTCATATAAAAATTAAATTACACAAAAGAAAAAAATCTTTCGAAACAAATACTCTTATATGAACACTGAATTATACAGAAGATACTTTTCTCTACTCAATTTGTATTCCAAACATTTGTTGTGGAATAAAATCAGATATCATTCACATGAGTTCTACTTTAAATGAATGGTAACAAATTGCACTTACATGGAACACTGTCATCCTCATTGGTATACATATACAGTGTATATGGTGTTTGGTGTTTCAACTCTTATCAACAGACTTTCAACAAGATTTTGAATCAAAAACAAAACGGGGTTTCTATTTTCGATTCTCAACAACAGACTCTCAACAACAGATTCTGAAAATTATTTTTAATTATGAAATTGCAAACAACATTCTTTGATGTTTCGACTCTCAACAACCGACCTGTGATAACAGACTCTTAAACACAGAGCGTTGCAGAGCTGTTTTTTTGCCGTAGACTTGTAATGCTCCCTTCGACTATAGAGCGATACATTAATGAGAAAATTTTCATCAGGAGCATAGCTGAAAATAATAGGCTCCAAATACAGTAGCTGAGTTGATGAGGAAACGTAAATTCAGGGAGAATCTTCGTACATCTTCGATCATTCAAAAAGACACTCATTCAAAGTTCATTGTTCTTCCTAACCAAGATACTCAAACAAATTGGATCGCTTCATTTTTATAAAATAGAGAACATGAAAGTGACCTTTGAAACAACCCTAAAAACAAGGTGGTGAAAAATAAAAGTCGGGGATATAAGTATGAAATAATCTGTGAGAGGTCTGTTACAAAAAATATATCAGTCAGACTAAACGACCTATTGAAACTCGTGTCAAAGAACATACAACACATATCCGACTTCGGAGACCAGAAAAATCTAGTGTGGCTCTACACAGCCAAAAAGAGTCTGAAAATGTTGAGATCGGCAAGATTTTTCGATGCCTTCGATATCGAAAAGTAATTTTAAATGTGAAAACTTAGCTATACAGACATCACAATCCCAAGCGATTCTTTCCATTCAGATAGTCATAAATTAGCAGCCTACAATTCAATGCTACACAGAGCATTCTCACTGCCTTTGTCTGCAGACAATCTAGCTAGGGAAATTGTTACAATTACACAGATAGGTCATAATAACGGTTTCAACGCAGATACTATCCAGAAGTTAGTCAGGAAACAAAGCCGGAAATTCACTTGCAGATTGATATATCCTCAGGTCAAACAACCAGAAATCAAGAAATGGGTAACGCTAACATACTTTGAAAAAAGAACAGAAATGATCGCACGTTTCTTCGGAAAAAACAGTGTGGAAGTAGCATTCTGAAAACATACCAGGTCATCTCTATTTATGTTCAATGCCAAAGATAAGGTCGACAAGTTAGAAAAATCTGGAGTTTATAAGCTTCAGTGTCCGGAGTGTAATAGTGTTTATATGGGACAATGTGGACGAAATTTCCAAAAACGGAATCCTTGACATGAAAGGTCCTTCAGACTGGGAAAAATGATTCGACGTTTTAAAACCATTCCTTGGCATGCAACCACAAGTTTCCGATTTTAAACGATACGGAAATTCTGCACTATGCAAGTAAGGGTTGCAAACTCAATTATTTAGAATCCTTGAAAATTCACAAGCATAAACAGTGCGGATGCAACCTGTTAAATGACCAAATCGATTTAATTCACTCTCCGGTTTTTAAATTGGCAAATGCGCATTGTGAACTGTAAATTCAGGTACTGTGTCTCAGGTACCAGGTACTCAGTCAAGTACCTGAATGGTATATATCAGCGAATGTAATGACTCATTTTTATTTTATTGTTCAAGTTTGAAAATGTTCATATAGGACGAAACTGCAGTAACGTTAGTAACAAATAAAAGTGGTAAAAAACATGTTTTTATTCGATTTAAACACACATTGATCAGTCTTCAGCTGGAAAAGTCCCTCTCTCTTGAAAAAATCAGTTGAACGTTTGAACCATTGTTGAGGTGCTTGCTTCAGACCAAAAAGTGCATTTTTCAACATGCAAATTTTTCCACCTGTTTCAAAATCATCAGGCAAATGCATGTATATGACTTGTAAATCACCATACAGAAAAGCTGACTTTATATCAAATGGCATAATTTCTAAACCTTCAGTTGCAGCGATAGCCAAAAGCATTCTGAGAGAGTTGGAATGTATGACAGAACTGAAAATGTCTTTGTAATCAAGTCCATTTTTCTGCTAGTATCCTCTTGCAAAGAGTTTTGCTTTGAAATGACCACTGTCTTTAATTTTAAATAGCCACCTACTAGCAACTATTTCTTTTCCTTTGGCTTCTTGTGGATTCACAAAATCCCACGTTTGCTTTCTTTTCAGACATTCTTCTTCTTCATTAATGGCATTTATCCATTCTGCATAATGGTCACTCTTCATACAGTCTTTATAGGTAATAGAAGATGTCTCAGCAAACATTACATATTCTTCAAATCTCGCAGGAAGTCTTCTATTCCTTCGTGATCCTTGGTTTGGATTTTAATTCAATATTTCAACATCATTTTCATCCTCATTTTCTTGGTTCACATCTTCTGTATCTTGGTCTTCATTATCTTGATCTTCATCTTCTGTATTTTGGTCTTCATCAGGTGGTTCTTCTTGGATTTCGGGATATGGACAACCGTTGCCTCTTTGAACTGGTACGGGAAGTGCTGCAATCTAAGTATAGCATTTATGATGTTAGTTATGGCTGCTATACCCTTGCGCGGTAACCTTGTGGTCTTGTAATGTGAACATTTGACACTTTCGAAACTGGACAATCAACTGGAATCTATTCAGTTCGCCATTATGACTCCCGTAGAGGATTTTCCAGAAGATGGTCCATAATCTTACTACAGTGATGAACAACCCGACCAGGATAGCTACAGATTACCTGAAAGAATCAAGAAAGCCTCTCCTAGCTGGTGGTTTAGTTAGAAACCTGGGTTTTGTTTTATCGAGTTTGAGTCACAGTTTATGATCGAGCACTTGGAAAGTACAATCGTCGATGAATAACTCCAAAAGAAGTCACCCTCCTCTATTTTGGCAGGTGTAGGCCAAGACTCACAGAACACACAGTCTCTTTGGCAACCTTGAGGTGACTCACCTTCTTGGGGTTCCCTCCGTGGAATTGCAGATATGCCTCAAGACACTTTTCACCAAACTTGAAATATTACCTGTGCATCGGTTCATCCCCCCATGGAAAACCAGTAAATATATGTAATGATTGCCGAGTTCCAACAGCAGAAAAAGAAAACTCACAAATACGATCAACAGAAATCTGTCGGCGAGCAACAACTCCCAAAGTCCAAAGTCGAATCACTCCCAAATGAGATCGAAGTTAGTCGATAAAAGAAGAATATCAGACTTCAGAACATCGTCCATCCACTCTGGGAAAACACAATAAGAAATAACCGGTCTCAAACGAGTTTAAGAAGTTCGAATTCAAAGTAAATGGAAGTAGCAGGAGAATAATGAACTCTTGAAAGTAATGTTGGGATTCTCGCAGAACTCCTATTGTTTATGGAGAGGAGTCGGAGAGTTATTTTCATAATTATGAATAACAGTATGGAAGCATAAAAAGCTAGGCTGAAAAGAATAATAATGTACATTGACGAGTACTGAGTTGGTGGAACAATTTTCCAACTTTGAAAATTTGTTGTCACGATAGAAAAAAAGTTTACTCTTGCTCAAAAAATATATACAAGCCAGCCGGGCCAGGATTTTCTTCCTGTCATCTATTAGCCGAACCATGATGATGGTTGTCATTGACCGAAATGGTTGTAAATGCAACAATTGCGATATATGGCTATGAGCTGGATAAGAATGGTTGAAGACTTTCACAAAACAAAACACAGGTACTTTTTAAAAGAAAAAATTGAAGTATTGAACGAAACGCTCTCACTGAAACAAGAACACAAAAGTAATTCCATCAATCTACTAACTTTGGGGGTCTTTAAGAGACCAATAGTGGCTCATTAAAAAAAAACCCAGCCTATATATAGTATCTTCTCCAACTCGATGTCAAGTTAGTCAAGTTAGCGACTTTTTCATTATCATTGTCGATGAAAATGAAAACTGAACTTATTCGGGCCAGTCTCAACTCACCTACACTACGTCCTGGCTAATACCACGAAGGGCGTTGGATCATATCCAACAGGCGTCAGTGCAAGTCAATGACTTTCCATAACTGAGAATCGTATTGCTTTCACATATTTTTTCTTGGAAGTAGGCTAAAGCAAACGAGAAACAACATGTTTGTCATCGCCCCATCT
The DNA here is from genome assembly GCA_015342105.1 of Leptinotarsa texana. Classification (NCBI taxonomy): domain Eukaryota; kingdom Metazoa; phylum Arthropoda; class Insecta; order Coleoptera; family Chrysomelidae; genus Leptinotarsa; species Leptinotarsa texana. Next base: position 10,372 of record WOGN01004060.1, read on the forward strand.
GCCCTTGAACGAGGTAACCAACCTAACCTATAGTGCCAGTCTCTAAATAGGCCCACTCACTTTATGTGAACTAACATCTAATGTTAACAGCTGTTCCCATACACTCTGTCACCTTTTGAGCGATATATGTATATGATGTCATCACCTCAAATACTATAAGTTGCATTGGTTGGTAGAGAAAGGTATGAGTCTCAAGGAGTATTTGCAAAATTACTGTTAACATTATTGATGATTGGTGAGCTATAAATATCTATCTGATCATTCAGAAGAATGTTGCTTTTACTAACAAGATGTTTTTTTATTTCAATCGATTTCAATACAGGGTGTAACTAAATACGTGTAAAACATTCAAGGAGGTGATTCCTCATTGAAAAAAAAAGAGGATCTTTCATATAAATAAATTTCATTGAAACATCCCTTGTTTAAATACAGCCCCTTAAAGGGGGTACATAAAATTTGTATAATAATTTTTTTCACAAACACTAAAAAAGTAACAATATTGAAATCAACCTGACGTTTTATACTACCAAAAAGACACTTAGCTAGAAATTCATTTATTTTACTCCATGGTTATAAGGGGTGGAAAACGCAACCCCTAAAATATATTTCCAATGTAATTTTTTGTCTTAATATTTGTTTACCATTTAAAAATGTATTTTCGATAGCCTGTTCCATTCTAATCAAAAAATGTTTCCTGGGTTTTTGCCAAAAATAAACCAGTTCGCAGCAAAAAATCATTTTACAAACAACTACAGATACACATCGTCATAAATGCGGAAATACGAAACTAATCTATCTAGTAGGTTGCTATTAGCGATAGTGACAATTGAATTAGTATGACGCTGTCAGTTTGTGAATTTTCGAAATTGAATTATTACAAATTGTGTATTGTTGTTCTGTTCTTAATTTGTTACTTTAATAATTCACTTGTTAAAATGGCATACACAATTGAGGAAATGGCTGATATGCATTACGTTTACGGTCTGTCGCAGGGGAATCAGTTAGAAGCTTCTAGAAGATATGCTGAAATGTATCCTTAACGGCAGTATCTATCCGTTAAGGATACGCACATAGAATATTTGCTCGACTTCATCAACGATTACGAGAATATGGTTCTTTCGACAAAAGAACGCAGGATTGTGATCGCCATCGAGAAGTACGAAAACCACAGCTCTGGGAAGCAGTACTAAATTTGATTGATGAACAACCTAATATCAGTACTAGAAATATTTCTTTCCAGCTAAATGTTGATCATATGACGATATTTCGAATTTCAAAGGAACAACTCTTTTACCCTTACCATCTGCAAAGAGTACAGGCACTATTACCGCGTTTTGAATTTTGCAATTGGAAATGTGACTTTCTGAAGACGATAGAATTCACAGACTAATATAGTTTTTCTCGGGACAAGATTATTAATTTTCATAGTTACCACATATGGGCTGATGAAAACCCCCACGCTATTGTCGAAATCAATCATCAAGAACAGTTTTCGCTTAACGTATTGCTCGGTGTTATTGGAGATGATTTAATTGGGCCTCATTTTTTACTTCCTCTATTAAATGGTGGAGCATACGTTCAATTTTTAAGAGAAGTGCATCCAGTACTGCTGGTGGAAGTTCCTTTGGGCATCAGAAGGGATATGTTATTTATGTACGATGGGGTTTCCGCCCATTTTAGTCAAGTAGCACGTCAGCATTCAACTGAAACATATGTGAATCAGTGGATAAGTCGAGGAGGACCACGGAACTGACTTGTTCGATCCCCGGATCTCAATCCTCTCGATTTCTCTATTTAGGGCCATTTACAGCATTTGGTTTATCGCACTTCTCTTCACGATGTAGAGGACTTGATAAACCGCATTATCGATGCGTGGAGGGTAATCAGAGAGTCTCCAAGAATATTTGAGCGACGTGGCTCAATGCGCCGACTTCTAGACGCATGCATAATGTCTGAAGGTAGAAATATTGAACATTTACTATGACTTCTATATGTTGTGTGTTTTGTTATTATTAAATTAGTTTTGTTTATTTTCCTTCAATCGTTTAATGCAGGTACTAACTACAAAATAACAACAAATTCAGTTCGCATTTATGACGATATATCTATGTAGTTGTTCATAATATAATTTTTTGCCGAGAACTGGTTTATTTTGGGTAAAAAACCCAAGAAACATGTTTTGTTTAGAATGAAACAGGCTATCGGAAATACATTTTTGAATGGTAAATGAGTAATAAAACAAAAAGTTACATTGGAAATAGATTTCAAGGGTTGCGTTTTCCACCCCTTACAACCATGGGGTAAATCAAACGAATTTCTGATTGAATCGGTCAGTTTTCTTCTTCTAACCAGCAACTTCAAAGCGACAATAAAAAATTTATTATTACAAAACTGTTTTTATTCGATTGACGAATATATGAGTACGCCAACTACTGAACTTTTGAAATGACTTGTATATTTTTTAAATATTAGTTTTAGTTGTTTTACGACAGTGTATGTTTCTATATACATGTATATATGTGTATGTATATGTGTATGTATATGTGTATATATGTGTGTGTGGGTATATTTATATGAATTTTTCAAGAACACGAGTGTGAATATGTTCCTATTAGACTTGCTACAAATATTTCATGTATATAACGTAGCCAATAAATATCTATCTATCTAACATCAAGTGGTCCCAAGCTGAGAATATTCGCAGGAGAAACACTGGTTCAAGAGGAAAATCAAAGAAGCTGCATGTATGTTGTTCAACGACGCATTCAGCCAAGGTAGCAGAGAGATACGCAACATCTGGAAATCTTTATTCAAGCGGAAAGACGGTTCACGCCTACTAAACTGGTAAATCTGAAATGACAATCTGAAAGAAACTCACTTGATCGAGGAAGAATTTTTTTGTCCGGGAACTACTCTGGAGTTGACTGAGAAAATGCTGTTTTCGAGGTAGAGATCTTCCAGATCTTGTCTACTGTCAGAGTCATATACGGTGATAAAATGTTCCAAAAATTGGGACGCCAAATCTTCAGCTTCGGACGAGCACCAGTAGTTCTTCTGAAAAACCGGTGTTGTAATATCCACATCATCCTGAAAGCAGACTTCAATAAAATTATATTATCAAATTGGAAATGTCAATATTTAACAGAGGACAAGAGAAATCATTCAACGACGAAACATAATTTTTAAATTCTTTTAGATTTAATGTTTCATGTTCTATATTTGAGAGTTTTCAGATATTTATATGGACAAACCCTAATTTTTTTCTATGTGAAAGACTCTATTATTTGATTATTGATACATTTCTTGTTAAAGAGGACACACTTTTAATTTTTAAATCAAAATAATTCTGATCTAACCTTCATTTTACCATTAAACTCTTTACTCTGTAATTTTGCTCTTTGTGTCGGTAAAATAAAACCCATACATAAAACAGGTGATAAAACTCAGGTTGAAAATTTCAGGCCCATCACTGTTCCCAGCGTGTTTGCAAAAGTTTATGAAAAGTGTGTGGCACACATGGTAATTTCTTTTTTTGATCTTTATAAACTAATGCAAATCAATTTGGCTTTAGAAGAGGGCGGTCAACAACGCATGCCATAATAACATTTCTTAATGAACTATATAATAATCTAGATGAAGGAAAGAGAACCCTGGGTGTTTTCTTGGATCTTAGTAAGGCATTTGATTTGGTTAACCATAAAATCCTACTAGATAAATTAGAAAAGTATGGATTTAGGGGCATTCCATATAAATGGTTTGAAAGTTACCTGGGCAATAGAACACAATATGTTGAGATAGGCAAGTTTAAGTCTATTCACCGTAATTATACCATGGGAGTGCCACAAGGTTCTATTCTGGGACCATTGCTTTATATAATATATGTCAATGATTTTGCAGGTGATGTTGTAATGTATGCAGATGATACAACCTTACTGGTAAATGGACCAAACATCTCCGCTACAGTTGACTCTGCTCATATAGAAATATTGAAAGCACAGGATTGGTTCTCCAAAAATAAATTAGTTTGCAATGATAAAAAATCCTCTTTTGTAAGATTTAGTTATGCACCAAAAGGGTATGATCACAGCTTACTTTTAAAAGCATCAAATGGTTCGTTAAAACAAGTAACATCAGTTAAATTCTTGGGACTTAACCTCTCAGAAGAT